>JBAMIG010000020.1:8140478-8184268 GCA_037177335.1 Kiunga ballochi
TGTGTGTGTGTGTGTGTGTGTGTGTGTGGGGGGGGGGGGGGGGGGGGGTCCCCCACACTGCCCCCCCCCCCCCCCCCCTTCTCCCTTCCCCCACCTAGTCCAATAAAAACTTCTCTGTGAGCAGTTAATGGTTTCCCCAACACCTTACAGTCACCTTTTAAAAAATGGAGGTGACTAATTAAGCAAGACAAAGAGAACACCTCCTGTCAGCTGTGTGAGACCACAGCTACAGAATGTACTGTATGCACGCTTTCGCTTTCACCACTCCATTCCCTTCCAGCTGCCTGCTCTCAGCAACACAACCTTTTCAAAACATCAAGTAAGCTGTCAGCAATACTGCAGCAACAGATCAGTGAGCTTCCTGCACTCCCAGCAGTATTAGTCATGGCTGTAGATGCAAAAATCTCAGGATGATCACTCATATCATGGACAGTTAGTGATTGTTTCCACCTTTTACAAGAAGGCAACACTGGTTCCTTATACAAGAGATGCTTATGAAAAACAAAAAAAGCAACCAAGCTAAACAGAATATAGGATGATTTTTTACTTGCATTGTTCTGTAAAACATAAAAAAGCATAGATCAAAGCCAAGAATCCAGACTTTATCCTGATACATGTTCATTTTAAAGCATCACTCAATAATGAGGCTATGCAGCTATGTATTATGCATGGTCAGTCACACACTATCAGCTGCTAATAGGGAGCCAAATGCAATCCTTAGTTTTAACCTAGAATAAGGGTGCTGCTCTACCATTAAAGGGTGTGGCAATGGAGGTCTGTGTGGGGGTTGTCCCTGATGTGCAGGTCATTAAACCAGCACAGCACACCTCCTGATCATAGCACCAGATACTGTCCCAAACTTCTATTTTAAACTCCTGCAAAGAAAAAAATAGATCAAACTTTTACTTATTTGACATCTGCGAGGTGAGCATAGATGTGCACGAGCGTCATAGTTATGCATGCATTTTAAAATAAAAAGAGTAGACTTTTCTGCCAAGAGAACATCTGAGTGGCAATGAACAAGCAGGAGCAGCAGGGGTCGTTTGCATCAGTGTGAAGGACAGCACCTTTTACAGTGACTTCCACAGCAGGAGGTGACGAGTTCCCACTCAGATTATTGGCAAGTATTTTCAGCCCTCTGTATAAGAGGTGATGGGAAATGGCACTCGTGAAAGCTGGTAGCATCAAATATAAGGGTTCACATGAGTCCCTAACTTCAGGCATGCAAGGAGTCTTTGATGTTGGTGAATATTGCATTTGGATGTGAAGCCAAACACAGTATGTGCTCTCAATGCAAGTTCCCTGTAAGCAGCTCTGGATCTGCTCCAATAAGAACCGATTTCAATGCTCCAACTTTTAACAAGGATGAAATCTGACAAACAGCCACAGCTTGGTCTGAAACCAAACCAGGCATGCGAGTAAATAACCACCAAAAGCCTTTTCTGCACAAAGTTCAAGTTAAAAACAAGGCTCTCTTTCAGTCTTGTACTTCCTGAATGAATTGCCATTTCCCATCCATTTTAAACCGATTTCTTTTTAAGGCTCTAGAGATGGGTTTGCATGTGTGCATGTTCTTATTAAGAGAAGTGTTTTGCAATCATTTTATCACATGGGAATCAAATTTAAGAAACAAAACAATACTTTAACATAAATTAATCTTTCTACAGACAGAAGTGAAATTAAACACAGAAGTGTTAAAAAGGACTAACTGGCTTTTTAAAGTTTTTCTGTATTTTGATAAATAAAAAACAGGTTAAAAAAAAGGCACTGAGATCTATTTAACAAAATGAGATTACAGTTTGTCCTGGAAAACGTCCAGCAGAGAAAACAGCTGTTGCAGCTCTGTGTGACTACTGTTACATGAAGTCTTTTAACTCAGAATTAATTATTCTGCATTCAATATTTCAAATAGGGCCGAGGTGGACGTGATGCATTTGTGTCTATTGGAAAAAAAAAACTCCACTTCCTGCTTTCTCTCTTTTTGGATACATTAGAGAAGCCCACATAACAAATATCATAAGTTTGTTTTGATTTTTATATCCATTTTGAAGCACCCCCACAAGCAAACTACACCTTTTCCAGCAGCTCAGCAGGAACATCCTAACATGACAAGGGAACAAGCGAGTGCAAAATGACCCGAACTGACTTAAAGTGGAATGAACATATACATAACTGAATTTAAAATGGGAATAAACCAGCAACTTACATCAGAATTAGGTTTAATTCTGAATTAAAGAGGAATTAAGATACTAAAGTAAATATGGCCAGTGTTTAAAAACTAGTGTGTGATTCACATGCAACAAAACAAACAACTAAATAATCCAAAGACAAAACAACCTAGCAGCAAAAACAACCTGAGGCAAAATTGAAAGTGATGTACATAAATGTCTGAACCTCTAAACGGCATGCAGCCAGTGGTTTAATGATTTGTCTACTGCTGGTGAATGATCACACAGCAATATCCTGTTCAGGCTAGCACTCCAGGCCCCCGTTGGATACTGGCTGACATGATTCTGACTAGCTTGGGTGCCTGCCAGCCCATTTGATTGACAAGATCCGGGTGGCTGCCCCCATGCCTGATTTGACCCAACCAAGGACCTGTGGAATCAAGATTGATGAGGCAGAAGAATTACTTATTGAGCCCGCAAGGGAAGGGATGTCACAGCCTATGCTGTCTAGTGAAATGCTGAGCAAAGAGGAAGAACATGTAGCAGCGGTTAATGTCACTAACAATGCGCAACAGTGGTATTTAGAAGAAAAACTAGATAACTTGCATGCTAAAAATGCCACAGCGCTTATGCAATGTAAACTAAGCCTACAATGAGAGGGGATGTTTCTTTAACTCTTAAAGTGAGAAGCATTCAGTCTAGCATTTTTAATGAGTTGAGAAGTATACAAAAAAAAAACAACCACTGTATGCTAAGTAAACTCCTTTTTACAAATAAAAGACTCAATTATTTTAAAAGGCACCAAATTGAAGCTGACGAAGGGCAGGATGCAAAGACAAAACACTCAAATAGTCCTTAAACTTTGACTCAGTAGAAATGCAATGCAACTTTTTAGCCACTTTTTTTACACAGAAGCAGATTAAGTGATGCAGCAAGAAATAGTTTTAACCTTGTGCAAATATTCAGAATAGACCTCATTTAGTTGTTTAAAAGTCAGGTATTAATAATAAATGCCATAAAGAGCAAACTAAATAAGATCTTAACTGTGAGAGCACGTCAGTAAGAGCATAAAGTTCAGGTAAATATTATAGATGTTTAAGAAAAGTTCAGGATAATGACTTACAAAGCAAGGACACGCAGGATTTCAGCCAGGCAAGCATGGAGGTCAACCAGAAAGCAGCTCAATAACTTCTTATAACTCTCACAGACTTAACATGCAGGCTGGTGAAAGTTGAGTCCCAGTTGCACTGTATGGTTGAAATAGTTAGATTGTATGATCCTCCAGGGCTTAACAAATAATAAATCGCACCTTCGAGGCAACAGTTCACTCTGCGGTTATTTGTTCAGACGGCTTTTTGTTGCCTCTCTCTGTCCTTATAGAAACTGCTATTATGAGCTGTCAACAAATGTCTTTTGCTATTATATTGTGCGTGCGAACGATAGAATGGGTTGAATGACATGTGTGGTAGTGTAGCTTTTAAAAGGTGCAAAGCCGGTTTTTAAATGCGCATGAGCTAGATGGCATGCAATAAAACATACAAAGGAGCTATATGGGTTTACGGTTGCCACCTATCTATTATCTTCTACATATATGCTTTAAGAAAAAGCATGGGAAAGTTATGTGGAGAAATTTTATTCTTGAAAAAAGGAAATAAAAGCTTAAGTTTTAGGGAATTGTTCCTCTTTTTTTGTCTCAGTGGGGGTTTGAACTAGCCTACAGTGCAACAAGTGCAGCTGAGCCGAAAGTCCGCGACAGCGCGCATGAATGCGAGAACTTTGCTGTTTCTCACAGAAAAAAACTGCGGTGTTACTTTTAGAAAAATAAAGTAGCGCCGGATAAACCTTAGAAACGATAAAAGCAACGCGTACTTACTGTGATGGGCTTCTCTCTTCCTTTCTGGCTCGTAGGAAGCGGAGTTGCGGCGACAGCAGCGTGACGAAGTTTGGTTTGTCGCTGTCTCTCAGCTCAGCATGGCGACGGCTCGAGCCACAGATTCAAACATCTCCGGGCTGAGATACCAATGGGCGGGGGGGACGGGGGGACGGGGGGCGGGCTACTCCCATCGTTCAATAAGACAGATTTAACCTGCACTATTCACTCGCTTTTCCTTTTTGCTTTTCTTAAATCAATATGAAGCATAGGTCTTGTTAGCAGCCCACCTTTATGCTAGCATAAATGAAATAACTACCTAAATGACCATGTTGTGTTGACTCTTTTTATTCCTCCTGCCTTTGCATTGAACTGAACTTTTTAAAGTTCCTATATTAAATAATTAGGTGATAAAATGTCTTGTCATTAAAAAAAAAAATCATTGTAATTATTTGTGTTTGTTGATTTAGACTTCCAAATTATCATAATAATGACAAATCATTGCTTTTTGTTTGTTTTTGGTCACTGCTGATACATCTAGGCCTACTTAATGCATCTCTTAAATTCTAAGCAAACATTTGTTTCCAGCTGCTTGTTACAGTTTATCAGCCACGAGTAAAGTACTTTAAAAACGTGTTTTATATTTCATTTGATTCATTATATGCTTCTCTAAATGTTTTAAAACTCCTTTTTTGCACTTCCTTGTAGCATGTGGGTGGAAAGGATGTGACTTCATTGTCTTCTGCAGACACTAAAGCAACAAACCTGGTAAAAAATAAAACCCTTAAACCTTCTGTTTGGGGGCTTTGTAGGTGGGGCCAGTGGGTTTAAAGGGTCACTGTTTTGGAGTCAAAGGTTACACAACATTTTCCTGAAGGAGAAGTGAATCAAAAACACAGAGGAGGAAATACAGACTGACCCTTGTTTCATTGTGAAGGCAGAAATGTAGGAGGGCGAGGGGTTTTCCATGGCACTGCAAGTGCAATACAATACTATCTTTGAGAGAAATAGATTTCTCCAGGCAGTAGATAAAATAACATCGCAGTCTACCTCTGTGGCTGCTTTGTTGGTTCACTCAGTTACAGATGTTCAGACATTTACCTGTATAGTCGAGCTGCGATAACTTTTTAATGCACATAACTTGAGCATATCCCTAAATATGCCAATGCGCTCAGCCATAATCAGTCACACTATAAATTGTTTATTTTCACATTATCCCCTGATGATTTTAGAGCTTAGACATGAAGGCCAGCTGCAGTTAAAAGGGAATGGCAAGTGCTGCCTGAAATAAATCCGAAAAGCAGCTGGGTTTATCTTCACTCACTCTGTGACATGTGCAGCTAAGAGAAAACAGGTGACCCAGGAATGTGTGCTGAAACATCAACAAAATACAGGCACTCAAATGATTTGCTGCCTCTCAGACAGACAGGTCTGCATTTAAAAAAATATATATATATTTTTTTTTTTTAAAGATTAAGAGTAAAGTTTTATTTATTTTTATTTTTGCTCTCAATCTTCTTGTCCTATTTTTTCTATCTTATCTGAATGGTGTTTAGTTTTCTTTTCATTTGTCTTTCTTAAATAGACACACAAACCACCATCTTCAGAGTTACAGTACCATGACTGTAGAAGTTCAAACAGAGTGGCAAACAGCCAGAGACTGATGGACACCAAACATAGACTAATTTTAATGTTGCTTTAGATATCAGTGTCAGATGAGTCCAAAAGCCGAACTGGGGCAGGAAGTGTCAGCAATATTCACGCACAATAGATGAAGAAAGTAATATGGTAAGGTGTATATTTCCAGAGTAAGTACATGATCTTCATGCCTGCACTCTTCAGATACACCATTTGGATATATATAGAGTCCCCAGCGGGTGTATCCATGCTACAAGGCAGACCACAATTATTCACAACACAGGAAGGGCTAGTACTGGTCTGGGATCAGTTAGGGAGAGCCTGCATGTGTTTTGGCTGGTATAGAACAGGATTAACACCTGAAGAGTCAGAGGTCACAACTTAATAATGCACTTATAGTAAGGATACAGCCATCTAAATATAATGTTTTCTGTATAAAATTCAGTGTTATAAGGCGTTTTTATATTTTACAAGAACAATTCACAGATAATATGGCAGGTTATAAATATAGATTGCATGTGCAGTTTTGGAGATATAAGAAAATAATTATGAAATAGGTAAATTAAAAAAAAAATATAATTTTCTCAGTAAAAGTAAAAAGCTTTCCGCGTGATTTTAAAAAGAATTATGTATGTTTAAGACTGCTCTGAAGCCCCCACTGTAAAACAAATATTTGCAAAGATATCAAAGTTGTTTAGAAGAGTAAAGTAAAGCATAGCTCATTAAAGATCTCACTTTCTTCTTTGACTTTTTATGGTACAAAATATTTGCTAAGATACTTTTCTAAACCAAAAAGCAGCAAACATTCTTTGGCAAGTCAACTAAATCTATTGGAATTATGTCTGAGACCATCCTGCATTGTAATTTATTATTTTCTCTGTTTTATTACATCTTATAAATGAAGCATGTATAAAATATAATGAGCAATGATCCATGTACAACAAACATATATTCATTACTCTACAAATCGCTGGACCAAAGTGGTTTCATGTGACTGGAATATGCAGTTAACTCAATATCTTCTTAAAGTAAAATATTCCTGCATAACCTTTGCATTTCAAATTCTATTATTTTTTTCAGGTATTAATTTTTTGAAGCAAGGAACTAAATGTTTGCTACACAAAAGTGGAAAAGCAGCGCCATCTACCGGTAAAAACTGACTATGTCAATAAGTGACGAAGTGTGTCAACATGTGTCTATAAGATTATGCCAATTTGTGCATACAAATTGTATGCACAAATTGTGAATACACATGTACCTTGGCAATTTTTAAAAATAGCTCCTTTAGAGGCAAAGGAAGCATTTTACTTCTGAGATTGAGTAAGAATACTACTTTCACTGCAACTCCACCTTGGGGTTTGAAGAAACTGTGCCTTGTGTTTACTAGATACCCACTGAGTGTAAAATGTACTGATCACAAACTGCTAACAGACACTTAATTTAATTTAGTCCTGTCAGGAAAAACTGCAGACTAGCATGAGTATGCTTGTTTCACATTTCTGGGGACCATGTAACATTCTTGTACCCCACTTTTCTATTGTGACAGTCTGCTTTCAAACTTGCCAGGTAAGATCTGCTAACACGACAACTCTTTTGCTAATGTTCAGGTATCAAACACTAATGGCACTCTCATGCATTTCCTCAATGCCAGGCAGGTGGTCATACTTCTGTGGTTGATTAATGTATATTCTACACTTTTTGACCTAACTTGACCTATCTAATTTTAGCATAATATATCTGTCACTGAGGGGATTTGCCTCTCAAAAAGTGGAATGACTTGTAATAAAATAGGACAATGACACAAAATATATGATAACCCTGCAAACAACTGGTTTGCCAATACATCTAGAAAAAACATTTAAATGCATTGCCAAAGTTTAATGCTGCAAACTAAGCCTGAATAGTCTTGATCTTCAGTCGCTTAAAGAGTACAACATAAAAAAAAACAATTCAGGCGTACTATGCGTGCATGGATTTAGAAATTTGCTGCTGAGCCAACCTCTATTTTGACGTTACATATTTGACTATCTATGTAAAATATTTTCAGTGAAGGCTTTTGTTATTTCAGCAAAACTATAGCAAACCAGAATATGCGTTTTATAAGAGAAGTGTCTAAAAAATCCGTAGGACAGTATTAGACACTGTCAACCAACATGACTTTATTCAGAAATTAAACGCAGTATCTAAGTGAAATTGTTTCAAATTGCTCAAAGACGCCAAGCTCCACTTTGTGGGGCGAACTCACACGTCACTCCAATTAAAACCCCGTTTTATGTCACGTGTCACCAGGTGTCCAATAGCAAGTCGCAAATGAGCCCTTGCCGCACCCAAGTGGGGATGATGGTGTATGGGCGGAGCGAGGACAAGCGCAGAGAGATAAACCCACTCTGAAAATCACCAGGGTAGGTGTTAAAAAACATTGAAAAGCTTCGTCTAGCCTACGCTCATCTTCGTTTAAATTTCACCACCAAATTAAACAGAGGGTAAGAAAAACCTTTTAATAATCAACACGATTTGTATTTTGGCAACAGTGCTAGCCAGGTATAACAAAGCGCCATGTGTGTTTTTGAATGTTTGTGCCGTAGTCTTTATCCGTTTGTTTCAGTGGCAAGCTGTTTTGCTAATATGTTGCCAGTGACTGAGGGAGTCCGAACAGAGGGTGTAGTGCACGCTTTCATACATTAAAAAACAATTTATTTTATGCTTAGCCTTTATTTATTCGACTCGCATCTGCTCAGTCTCTTAAACGAACTGAACAGTCGAGGGGCAAACAAACACACAAACACACACAAGCCCGAGGTGTTCTGCTCAAAGTGCCGTTAGCCTGCTATGCGCGAGGCCTGCGAGGACATTTTTTATTTTTTAAATGTTTTTATTTAGCTTTTTAAGATGACATTGCCTACTCCCAGTTACCGTAGCTGTTTAATATGCACCCCATCACATTTGAATGATCTTTTTAGTGTGTGTATTTTATGGTAATGTATTTGTCAAGCCGTATGGCGATGGAGCAGTTTCCTGTCCTAGCTCAAAGTGCAATACACATCAGTGCACTCATATTGAAATTGTAAGCCTATTTTGAAGATTAGGACAGAAGAAACGATATGCCACAATCCAGGAGATCACAATGAGAAAAGTAAATCATAATCGGAACAGGCTAATTTAATCTGTATAATTAACACATGCGTCAGTCAGTGATAGCACAGCTATAACATTAGTATTAGTTAGCATGTCATCTTAAGTATGGATTATCTTGGGTTAAATGTCAATGTATTGCACAAATTAAATAGTAATTCAAGAACATTGTTTGTGCAATTATCAGATATATTTGTGCCTTTTTATTTGCATGAGTTTGTGGCACAAAATCTTGAAATGTAACAATTCATTACTAGAATATGAACTCTTTCAGCCCACTGAAATAGGACACTTTTCTTCTTGTTACTGTTCCAGATAACGATAAATTCATCAGCTTAATGCGTTTCTGTAATCGTCAAACTCATCAATTCACCATTTATTCTTTTGAATATTGCATGTCTTTGTATTCTAACGGGAAAAGTGAAAAGGGGATTAAGTGCTGCAAACCAAAACAGCCTGTATCAGGAAGTGCAATAATGTCCTTATTGTGAAGTTATTTTTGTTTTTCTGATTCATATATGCTATAATAGTTCTTGAAAGTAACTAAAAAACCTGGTTTTGTGTTTATATTCTTGTTAAATCTATTCCACTTCATACTGTGAGGATTGGCTAAATTAACTGCTGGCTGTTTTTTAAGTGATGGTAACTCCCTGGACTGCTTCTGCTGTTTAGAATGAGCACAAACTCTCATAGGATGGCTCTTTGCTCTGTTAGTCTGGCTCTATGTTGCCACCCTTTATACACATTACAGTAGATGGCTCTGCATTTGTTTCCCTCTCCCTATACGCCCACACCCTTGACTGCAGTGCAGCTGAAAATGTTTTCCATTTTGCTATTTCATTTTCTCCTTCCTTCCTCTAAATGTGATCCCTTAGCTGTATGTCAGGCTGCTTATTGTCTAATTGGGGAGCATTCAAACATTGCTGCTTTTATACCAGAGGTAAATCAGAGTCAACTGAAACACACAGTGTGCCATAATGTTGGGGTCAAAAGCTACAGAGCTCCTATAGTGTGCAACAGTGAAGACTACAAGGAGCGATTGCACCACTCTGTCTGATATGATGTGAAGTTGCCAGATAAACTCATCTGTACTCGCACAGTAACACAATACAGCATCTAGTCTGGCTGTTCATGGCAGTTAGTCACAGATAACACTTTTCCTGTGTAGATAGTTTCTTTGTTTATGATTGCAAAATAATATATATTTTTAAAGATACAAAATATATTTAGCCATTACTTTTCTAATCAGTAATATTTTGAAAATTTGTTTTAAATGTCTAAATTAGATTTGATTTTTTTTCCCTTTCCTGTGTGCTCTACCACTGTGCTTTCAGTCCAGTTAGTTCATTCATGTTGTCCTTCATATTAGGTTTGACTCAATTTTTAACACATTTTATTTAATGCTCTTTTGCAGTTCTGGGTTGAATGTGGTTCTTAAAAAACCGAGAGCCTGGTCCGTCATTTACTACAGTACTTCTTGTTCATTCTCTGCCTGTTTGCCATTAGGACTCATCAGGTTGGTTTTCTTGGTGGACTTGCATAAATTGATGAATCAATAAATGCACAGTGGAATCAGCAAAAACCATTTTAAAAGAAATGGAAGATGAATCCTTAGAGTGGACTGGGTAATAAAAATGATCCCTTGCAAGCTAAATCAGCAATGCATTTATTCTTCAAATCTGCAAAAGGACAGGTAATCTTGTTACAAGTAGGACAGCAAACACTCTTAATTTGATTATTATAAGATAAAGACAGTGTTGTTTACCTATTTATTTAAACAGGTCTAATGAACATGTTGGTTTGTCTTTAGTGTGATTTCTTATAGATTTGTCATTGATTTAACAATGCTAGGCTCCTTCATTATTGTGCTACTCTTGTGCAGGACTGCTGGTTCATCCAATACTTTGTATTTAAAGCTACTTACTTTGGAAGTAATGCAGAGATTGATAGTGCTTCCTGTGGGGAAAATGGTACTAGCACAGCTTCCTGGATTAAATCTCTGCCTAAATGTAGGATTTATGCACGCTCTCTGGGTCAGCCATGTGTTTCTAAATGAAACGTGGGCAACAAGAACAATCTGCAAACTTGGTGTCTTATTTAAGCTAAGAAAATGTATTGATGTAATGCTGCGTGTAAAATGGGAATAATGCTTCTCAATATTTTTACTGTTTTTAAACGTAACAAGCAGTGACATTAGGCAGTATACAAATGAATTGTTGCTTCCTAATTTAGTCAAATTGTCTCAGTTTGTCTGCTGTTAGCTCGGTCGTAAACACAAATTCTCTCAATGCTAATTGCTGTTTACCGGTGAAAAAAAGGCCTTGCATGGGTGAATGCTAAACGGACACCTAATGTAATCTCACTGGTCGTCCCAGTACTTAGTGGTTAGAGACTGTGCACATAGTGACACATGAGCAGTTGCTATTGGATTCTTAGACCCAGTAATGACAGGCATCCAGCTTAGAGATATAAAGAGGTTCTGTCTGACTGCTTCTATTTAGTGGCTGAAAACTGACACATACAAACATTAAAACAGCTACAGGAAAAACTAGCAATATTTTCAGGCTATTTTTGATAAAGCACATAATGATCTTTTCACTGGCATTCATTTTAATGGCAGTTTTTTTTTTGGACTGAAGAAAATGGATCATTAGTTTTGTATGAGTTTCCATGGTAATTCCATTTACAAGTACAAGACCTTTTAACCTTAAAACATGAACAAGTGTGTGTTGTCATTTTTATTAGCTTCTAATGGAATAAGAGAGAAAATATTCTCAAATTTATTGTTGCCTTATCAAAACTTCCACATGTAAGGGAAAAAGTTCCTGGGAAGTAGGTCTCACATTCCCCCTTTTTAATTTATATTATGTGTTAGCTCAGATCATGTGTTATTTAAGCAATGAAAAATCACAGTTTGCACAGTCAGACCAAACACACTTTAATAATTCTCTGATGTTGAATGTTTTAAACAACTGTCAGGGATGTTAGAGACTAATGTGCCAGAAAGGGTGGCATTAGCAATCAAAGTTTCCAGCTCTCTCCGGTCTTTGTATATAAGCAGTTTTATTAGCCTGCTGTTTATGCAGTTGGGTCTTTGACATTGCTGTCCAATGTTGCAAGGAGAATTCACAAACATTGATTTTGTTTTAAATGGCAAACAAGTGATATTAGTTCATAGGTTTGAAGGGAAACCACGGTCCTGAAATAATTCTCAGTGAAATTCACCCATTCTGCTCAGATATAAATGTCTAGTCTTAAGCTAAAAATAGCACAATAGCTGTTAAATGCTGTTTTTTATGTTCCAGTTTCTCTCGGTTAGCCAGGCTTCGACAGCAAAATGTTCCCTATACTATAACTAACACATTTATTGAAGGTGTCTTCTTTGTGAAACTGGCTGGCTTGCAGTATGATGTGAGCTTACAGCTGTTCTTACGTAACAGGAATTTTTTAAAAGCTGCCCTGTGTTTCCATGGAAATTTGCCTGGTTTCCATAGTGAAAAACTCTTATCGAGCCCAGCGCACCGACATTTGTGGGGTGAGATGAGAGCAGAGGATTCTGAAGACATGACAACATTGTGCATGGTTGAACACTTCCTGCATCAGCATCCTTTGTTTTTGCTTTACTGTCCACCAGAAATAAACAGCTTTGAGATTTAATCATGTGTTTTTCACCAGTGTTTATTTGTAAAAGTGATCTGGTACACTACATCTAAAGAGTCTGTTAGGTCAGTGGTAATTAGTTAAATCTGAAACAAATTAAGATTCCTGCAGATGTGACCTGAATTAATGCCTTAAATAAGCATTAAATAACTCTTATATCAATCAAATGTGAAGTATTTCTATCTATTTCAACAAAGAATGGATCCATAATGTATTTGGAGTGTAGATGATCTTATTGTAGTATGTGCTGCACAGTCATGGAAACTGTCTGGGGTAATGGCAGCATTAGTATAAAAGATTGTATTACACAGTGCTCTAAGGCCCGGAGATTGTACATAGTGAGTATTAAACTCAACCCTGTCTTCTAGGTTTAGGGGGTTTAATATCTCCCTTCTTAGTTTGTGATGCATCGCAACCAGAAGTTCTGCAAAAATGGACCCAAATAATTGTTTAGCAGTTCAATCAAAAATGATTTAAAGGCAGTTTTGTTCAGTCAAAGAGATGTAACCCATCAGGATGTGCAATCCTTCTCCAAGCTAAAATGCATAGCTTTTAATGGATGATGCTGTGCATTGATTGATTGCTCTTTGGCTGAAAGCACCAGGTTAAAAAAATGCATAATAACAGATGAACGATACAAACTTGTGTATTTTTATGCTTGGCTTCTTCCCACTAAGTCTTTGTCGACTTTGGACGCATCTTTTTCATAGCAGATCAGCCGTCTCAACACAACCACAAGTGGCTCACATCCCAGATATTTCATCCAGAGGTTTCTGAATTGCAGCTTGTCTATCTATCCATCCATCCAACCATCCATCTAATATTGATATAGCGTATTTCAATGACGGGTCATTGGTTGCTGGAACCTATCCCAGCAATCATTGGGTGAGAGGTACAGCCTGACAGGTTACCAGTACTTGTCTAGTTTTTATCTCTTAATGTTAAATGTTTATTTGAAAGCAAGGGCTAAATTTGGCCATGATGACTTTTTTTTTTGTTATGCAAGCACACAAACATTTTCTGACCTTGTTTGGTTGGTTGGATCAGTGAACTACATTAGTGATGAAGCGGACACCACTCTTTACCACACAGATCTCTGAACAATTACATTATGCTCTCCGGGACTTGATTGATCAGTTCTGTAATGTTTTATCACTTTTTCTGGTTTTCCATTTTCAGTCTTCTTAGAAGAAAAGCGTCACATTTTATCTATGCTGCAGTTTTTTGTGTTTTCCTTCTGTAAAGTTACAGCCCTCATTTTTCTGCTTTGATGTTTTTAAACCACAGTCAATGTTGTGAAGAAAACTTTCTTTCCCAGAACACAAATTAAAAATGGACAGAAATGCTGAGAGGGTCTGACGGCTCTCTGTGAGACACTGGATGCTTGGGGTTCATGCTGCAGTTGTCATGGGAGTTTTGGCTCAACGTATTCATTGATGCAGACTAATGAGCTGCATCAGTCTCTACCAGGACACCACCACACAAGTCAGTTTCCTGCCTGCATGTTGATTCACTCACATATAACTCCTTGGGTCCTTCAGAGTTAAAGCGAGAGTAGTTTGTGCTGTGACAGACAAGTGGAGGTTACAGATCCTTTCCAACAACCACGAAGTTAGATGGATATTGATCTGATATCTGACTTTATTAGCTTTTTGTCTCTAAAGCCTTTGCTGTTGTAGGATAACCTGCCAAAGGGATGTTTAATGACGACTCATTCAGTTCAGTAATTCAGTAAAAAACAAACAAAAAAAACCCCATAAATTTAGCAACTTTGTCCTGAAAGTTGACCTGTGTTTCACCTTTTTATAAATAAAGAATTGCAAAAAACAAATAGTCAACAACATAACCAGACCTGACTGTATGGTAGCAGAGAATTCAGGCAGAGGAAAAAGATTCATTAGTGCTAGTTTCTGCTTCTTTTTTCCTTTTGTGAAGCATTGATTTTTGTGTGTAATTAGAATAAGTGCTTTATGGAAATTATAAACCATTGCAGAAAGTAGGCTGTGTGATTTCTTTCTTGTTCAGGAACTATTTCCATAATCTTAATGACTAAAACTGTCTTCTGGCAGTATCTTGATATCTTGTAACTGATATACGTTATGTTTAAATACAGATGCAGTTTAATGCCGTTTTAAATAAAAGATAAATACGTAGCTATTTAAATGTTTTTTTTTTTCATTGTGGAAAATGTGGTTTGTTCCATATTTTTATTATTTGAGGAAAAATAGGATAAATTCTTTTAAAGCCTCATAAAACAAAGCATTTGGCCACTTTGTCAGATAAAACAAGATATTAAGACCAGTTGTAAACTAAAACGCTAGCATGGGTTTTTAAAAATGCATTTTTTAGTGCAAATCTTTTAATATAAATAATAATACAGTATAATAGGATTAATAAAACATGTGCTTGGATTATTACATCAACTCTTTTCCATCAGTGACAGCATAAGATGGCCACAGAACATGGTCCGTCATACCAAATGGTTTCTCGAGGCTTGACCGGAGGCCAAAATATGTCTGATAATCTGATATGGATATGAGAAGCCTTCGTCCTTTTTTAGCATTTCACTAATATGCATTTGGATAAAGGATTAAAGCACCATGTTTAAATACATGATGGATATTTTTCTTTAACTCTACATGTTATGAAGAAAGAACACAAACTGCTGGATGTCATCTTTTTGTTTTTTTTTTTTGTTATAATTCAAGGCAGATATGATGTCAAGCTCTTAAATGGCTGACATATCCTAAACTATCCAGCTGAAATGCTGCCTACCCAGTGCAAATACAGTCGTTTGGGGAAACCGATGAGGGTTGACCAAACTGTCCCTTATTGACCCGAACCTCCTGGTGGAAACGGGACCAGGGTGTTGTCTGTACCTTTTCTCTATTAAATGTTTACACCTTCAGCAGAAGGGCAGGAACTAATCTGATTCAGATGATGATGATGATGATATTCAATGTAGACTGGTGTATGGGTAAATATTGCGTGCTAAATGTTGTTTGCTATGTTTGTTTTCTCACATTAAAAGCTCTTCTCTCGTCACTGCTTCAGGAGGCCACCCAGAATGAATGGTGACTCAGGTGCCGGAGTGGTGACGGCTCCCCCTCCCACCACAGCCCCCCACAAGGAGCGGTACTTTGACCGAGTGGATGAAAGCAGTCCAGAGTACCAGAGGGAGCGAAACATGGCGCCAGACCTGCGACAGGATTTCAACATGATGGAGCAGAGGAAAAGAGTCTCCATGATATTACAGAGTCCGGTCAGTCGGCACTTTTTCCCCCATGCCAAAAGACAAAACCAATACAAGTATTTTATCATGTTTATAATCAGACCAAAATGTGTCCTTTTTTTAAAAATGATGCAAACAGACTGGGCTGCACATGGTATAGAGTAAAAAATCTGAAACATAAAGCTGCTTTAGACAAAGTAAGGGGCCCTCTCCACATCACATGCATGATCCAGTTTATTCCACATCAACGTTGACCAGCTGAATAGCCAGGACAGAGAAAAGCCTTGTTTAAAGGCCTGTTGAAAACATTGAAGCGTGAAACTGAGGCAATGACCCGGTATTTTTATTTGACTGTTATGACCGGCAGGCATTTTGTGATGAGCTGGAAACGATGATCCAGGATCAGCTGAAAAAGGGGAAGACACCCACAAGCCTGTTGGCGCTGCAGCAGATTGCCGACTTTATGACCACCAGCATGCCTTCAATGTACCCTGCTGCACCGCAAGGAGGCATGGCAGCACTCAACATGAGTAAGTAGACATCAGAATGAGCGTATGCAGCCTTTTTGCTCTCTGTACTTACAGTGAGTATTATCATGTGACTGTGTTACATCTCTCAGGTTTGGGGATGGTGACTCCTGTCAATGATCTGCGTGGCTCCGATTCTATTTCTTATGACAAGGGCGAGAAACTGCTCCGCTGCAAGCTGGCCGCTTTCTATCGACTTGCTGACTTGTTTGGCTGGTCTGAGCTCATCTATAACCACCTCACAGTAAGATGATTCATTCTCCCTAATAGATAAATGATCCCGTCTTGAAGGAAGGGTCAGTTTTCAGTATTCATTCATGTAGAACGGTTTGGGTACTGTAAAAGCATGGATGGTCATACAGGGGTAAAACTTGTTCAGTCATCAGAAAATGCCAGATGATGCACATTTTATATCTTTGTAGATGCTGAAACATCTATGACTAAGAATCTAACATTGACTAAGAATCAGTAGTGTCAGTATTAGAATTATTGATACACAAAGTGTTAAGCAGTTGTTTCCTCAGTTAGTATTATAAGCCTGAAACGGCCTCTCTAACAGTAATGGTGCAGTAATGGTTCTTGTTTGACTGGAAATTACCATTAGACGATATAATTGTATATCTCATCCAAACCTAAACAACTGCTCTTAAGTATTAGTCTGACAATGCTTCTGCATCTCAAACCTATGTGCTGCTGCATTGGGACCTGGATTCCTGCTGAAGAAGGCAATGATGCAGTGGACTGGTCTGCTTGTTCACCATAGCGTAATCCAGTAGAACTGCTCTGGGACGTAGTGCACGTTCAGATGAGTGTTGGATGGCCAAAAAGAGTTGTATGTTACGTTTTGCCCCTATACAACCTGTATCTGATCCTTCCAAACAGTCTGGATCACTGGGATACGTGGTCCTAAATCTTCCGTCTGAACAGCCACATTAATCCAACCTACATGTCACAAATGCACATAAAGCTTTTGCTTGTCATTTGAAAATAATTGATAAGCTTGTTCTCTGTAAAAACGCTGAGATTACACACTCACCCATCCTGGCTGTGGCTCTGTACCCACACCACACAATGCCATCTGGCTCTCTTTCTTAAAACGATGCTATTGAAACTTTGCTGGTTGTGGTTGGACAATAAGCTTTGCCATGAGCGTCCCATGTTTACTTCCACAAACACAAAGAGGTTACATCGATGCTTGCTGTCATGCTGTGTCTTCTACGCACGTGGGTCACTTTCTGTGCACATAAGGTTCATACAGGAGATCACATACAAGTTGCATTTTATTGGAAATGTGAGCGGACTCTAAGAAAAAACACATTTCAGCAAAAAAATCTGAAATGAGCATTTTGAATGCAGTCTGAATGTTGGCTCTGAGGCTGAAGGTTTTCCTTTGAAGATACTATAAAAATCCCCCAAACTACTATTAGATAATCACAGTAATAGAGAATTGTTTCAATTAGAGGTGATTGTAAATATATTCTTTCAGAAATATTGCCATTTATTTTTATTATTTACCATATTTATGTACAATCTAATTTACTGTGACTCTTCTCTGGACATGCAGGTCAGGGTGAACTCAGACCAGGAGCGCTTCCTTATTGTCCCCTTTGGACTTCTTTATAGTGAAGTAACCGCTTCCAGTCTGGTAAGATTCATTCCAGATCTTTCTACTGGTTTATTTATAAAACACAAAATGACCACCCCCACACCCCTCCATCTGAAATAAACACCATACTGCAACTATGTTACATCTCATACTTTACAGGTCAAGATTAACCTTCAAGGTGAGATAGTGGACCGAGGAAGCACCAACCTTGGAGTCAACCAGGCCGGCTTCACTCTCCACTCTGCCATCTTCGCCTCACGGCCAGATATCAAGTGTATAGTGCACATACACACAGCAGCAGGTGCTGCGGTAAGAGATGCAGAGTTATCCCAGTAAGGCGAACCGTAATGTCATGGTTATCCACATGCTGCGTGACACAATGTGTTTGGTTGCAGGTGTCTGCCATGAAATGTGGGCTGCTGCCGATCTCACCGGAGGCTCTCTCCCTGGGTGAGGTGGCTTATCATGACTACCACGGCATACTAGTGGATGAGGAAGAAAGTTCTCTCATACAGAAGAACCTTGGGCCAAAGAGCAAGGTAACAGAAGTGTGTGAGAGAGACTGATGAAGAAGAAAAACAGGCCCTGGTATTGAGTTGATTGTTTTTTTTTTTTTTTTCTGTCTCAAGGTTCTTATTTTGAGGAACCATGGCTTGGTGTCAGTAGGAGAAACTGTGGAGGAAGCGTTTTACTACATCCACAACCTGGTCACTGCCTGTGAGATTCAGGTAGAATACACTTCATGTGGAATAATATGTATCCATAAGAACAAGTTCACATTGGATCTGTTGGTTCATCTTTTATAATGACTGCCTTTGTCCCTTGTCTCCTTCTTTATAACTGTTTTGCCTTTCTTTATCTTTATTTCTGCACGTTTTGCTTGTCCATTCTTCTTTCTGTCTTTTGTCTGTTTCTGCACACCCTTATTGTCTCCCAGGTGCGAACGCTGGCCAGCGCTGGAGGGCCAGATAATCTGGTGATGCTGGACCCAGCAAAGTATAAGTTGCGCCCACGTGTTCCTGAACCAGCAGGTGATGGGTCAACACACCCTAAGTGGCAAGTTGGGGAGCAGGAGTTTGAGGCTCTCATGAGAATGCTTGACAACTTGGTAAGCAGTAAGAATTGATATTAAATGTCTATAAAGGTGGGGTTTCTGTGAAAAAAATATTTTATTTAGTTTCTTTTTATTTATTTTTTTATTTAAAGCATGGGGGTTAAACACCATAATATTACCTGACCTCGACTCTTTGCACAGAATGGGCACAGTTTGCCTCATTGCTTGGGTGACCTAAAGGCTGATCTTGACATTGCACCTGATACCATCAGTATCTTTGGGGCAAAAGTGTATGCTGCAGAATTTACTCCGGCCTCATCTAGCACTGTTTGGTCTGCTTTTAATAAACACGGTCTGCCTCCACAGATAGCATGTGTGGATAGCAATACATACAATAATTAAAGTAACCCTGCTATTCACAAAATACTTCCAGAAAACATCTCAAAGATGTTCAGAAAAGTAACATTTAAATGTATCTGGGGTATGCTGACTCAAAAGATATACTTTTGAGTATCATAACATGTCTTCTTACAGTAGCTAGGTAACCATAGCAACTCATGTTTTTTTTTTTCTTTCTTAGAAATAATTGCATTTTCTGCGCCGAGGGAATATGTTGCACACTGTACATGTTGATGCAGGAAATTTTAGTTCCTCAGTCAGTGTTGCAGGGCTGCAAATGTTTTCTGTCTACACCTGATCTGGTTCAGCAACAAGCACGCTTCAGTCTGCGAATATTAACTCTTACAGAACATGAGATAGAAATGAGAGACCATTGACATTTTATTAAGTTAACTAGGATTTGGTCATAAATATAAGTGATTTTCTTCAATATGGGGCAAGATTGAGTAAGTTGGAAGTTGTTTTCTACAGTATCTCAATGGCTCTCAACTTCAGATTATTATAGTTTATTTGAGGTTTTCCCGTCTCTGTTGCTCTGTGTTGTTTTTTGCAGGGCTACAGGACAGGTTATCCTTACCGCTGTCCAGCATTGCGAGACAAAGGTAAAAAGTACAGTGACGCGGAGCTCACTTCCTCCGCCCACGGTGGTTACACATACGGGGAGGACAGTGACTCTGGTGCTCGCTCCCCGCTGAAACACAGCTTCCAGCGCGGCCAGCGCGACAAGAACCGCTGGCTCAATGCCAGCGGCCGCCCCGATGAGCCCTACGAGGATGGGCCCGACGGCAGCAGCCCCAAGTCGAAGCCTAAGGTGTGGACGAACATAACACACGATCACGTCAAACCCTTGCTGCAGTCTCTCTCGTCCGGTGTCTGCGTGCCAAGCTGTATAACCAACTGCTTGGTCTGTGCCAACCTTATTGTTCATAGTATAGATTTGACAGATACCTTGTTGGTGGACCTGGGTAGGTGGTCGGCATTCTGAAGGTGTGGATAGAAAGTATTGAGTTTAATTAGTTGAAATTTCTATTTTCTGACCTCTGACCTTATAAACCCTTCACATGGCTGCCTCTTCACCACATGGCAAGTCTGTGTAGTTCTTAACTCAGTGTAATATCTGCTTGATTATTAACCTTCTTTCCTATTGCAGTCGACTTTGTCTGCAGATATTCTTTGCTCTTTCTTCTGCAACTGTTCTCCTGATGCTTCATGATGCCGGGCTACCTGCTCAGAGCATGCCCAACTGCATGTGTAGTAGTGAAATGCATTGTTGATGTTTTTCCCAGAGGAGCGAGCAGCAGGGGTGTTTGGCATGAGTCCTCCATGAGTAGGCAGAATGTGGCAAGATAAGGCGTTTCCTTTGCTGACCACAGTGTTGCTCAGCATCTTAATTTATTCCTTTGCATCTTGCGTTGGCTTCATTTTGTTGAGACTTAGAGATTTGACGCTGTAGTTACTAAAATTGCACACTTTTGTGTGCATTTGCTAATATATCTAAAAGATAATTTTATAAGATGAAGCAGGGAGTAGCATGTCATTTTTTTGGAAAAAACTATTCAAATTTTAAAGTAAAGCGAAAATTATTCTGGCAAAAAAAAAAAAATTGCAGCCTGCTTTTTTGTTTTTGTTTCTACTTGCAACTATTTATAGTTGCACGTTTGTGTTACTTTTATTTTTGGTTTCAGTCTTATTTCTAAAGCAGCTTTAAATGCCTCCAGGCCTGCATGAGTGGTTTTGTCTGGAAAGGATTAAAAAAAATGAAACTGATCTGACCTTTAAATCAATTATCTCCTGTTGGGAAAGTAGGAAATGTTGTGTTGTGAGACTCTTTCTCAGTGAGTATATCATGTTTACATGTTCATCCCATACTCAACCCAACCCAACTCAGCTATTCCCATCCAGATTCCCTTCCTCATCTAACTCCTGGTTTGGCAGGTAACCAGCCAAGCTCAGAGTAAACACATGAATGAAGACATGAGCTTATGCTTTCTACTCCTACTTCTGTGCTTAACTTTAAAAGAGTTTAATAAACATTTTGCATGGAGGTCCCACCCTTTTTCACCTGCTGCTTATTTAGTTTGATGCAAGAAATGGGTGCAAATTCTACCCCTCATACTGCTGAGCATTACCAGGTTTACAAAAGCACTTTTTGGGAAACGTGCCCGTTATGGGAAACACTTTACTTAGTAAGACATTAAAAGGTTTCATCCTCTAAAGTTGTTGGTACGTAGTTGTGTGATGATGGCTTTTTTTTCCTTTGGCCCCACAACGGGCAACTGTTTGTGGGTGTTTCTCTCTTATCTGTCATCTTTGTTGCCGTGTATCAGCCTGGAAAATGACTTTGGTGATGCCAGCTCACCCCTCACTGCCACTCTCGCTTCGTAAGCCAGCCTCATTGTCTCAGTCAGCTCTCTCTCACTTTTCCTCCACCTCTTACCGTCACCAACTCCCTCACTTCTTCACCCCCCCACCCTCCCATGCTCCGACATTTTCAGTTGATCTTCAAAGTGTCTGATTTTAGTTTTAATCAATGATGATTTTCAGAAGCGCAAATACTTAATCCTACATCATTGCACCTTGTGCTCCAGTATGCCCAGTATGTCAGGTACATGTATTTTTCTACATACCTGAGGACCCGAAATCTTAGCTGATTAGATGTAGAACACGCACAAAAGTGGAGTGCAGCCCCCATTATTGCACTTTTTCAGTTTTTTTTTTTTTATTGTCTGTCAAAATGCAGTTGCAATAATTTTTTTTTTTTTTTTATTGATACTGTGATGACATTAATGTTAGCATAGTTTCTAGCCTTAATGTGATATAAAAGCAATGCCAGCAATGTAACTTTTGGAAAATATTAATTATCACACTGTTGGAACAACAAACCTAAAGTCTTTTTCTGTGCAGATTTGCAAATAAATGTAAAAAAAAAAGAGAGAAAAATCTAATAAAACCAGCCAGGAACACTGTAGCACCATATGTCACATTTACACACTCCTACACCATTTCTACACTTTTTATATA
Organism: Kiunga ballochi; assembly: GCA_037177335.1. Lineage (NCBI taxonomy): Eukaryota > Metazoa > Chordata > Actinopteri > Atheriniformes > Pseudomugilidae > Kiunga > Kiunga ballochi. The sequence goes on from JBAMIG010000020.1 coordinate 8,162,786, forward strand.
CAGTACTGTAGTAAGTGCTTTGCTCTAACACACATTTATGCCCTGATAGACGCATCAGGAGACAGTTGGGTTCAGTCTCGCCCAAAGACGCTTTAATCAGACCAGTAACTTACAGGATGGCAGACAACCGTTTCCTCATGAGCTACAGTCACCCAACTTCCCCACTGTGCACAACCCAGAGTAACTAAAATCTGTACAGCAGGGTCTTACTAAACTAATTACTCTAAATGCAAATGACCCATTTTTTTCCCCAAATGTGCTTCATCATCATTGGTTCGCTTTTACATTGGGACTTTTTTCTTTTTCATCCAACTTTGTCAGTTTCATCTCTGCATGATACTTGTATTATGAAGCCTGCATTGTATTGTGTCAATCTTTATTTTGTGCTTGGATGTCATGTCTTTCTGTGTGTGATTTAATTGCCTTTTAACTCTTAATGTTGCGTTTACAGTGGACAAAGGAGGACGGGCTTCGCCAGGCGGCTGCGGCCAATCAGTTCATCCCTTTGAACACCAACCCAAAGGAAGTCCTGGAAATGAGGAATAAGGTACTACAGCGTTTGATCATGCACATAAAAATATTTTGATCAGAACACGTGTTGTGTGTTTGTGTGCAATTCATGATGTCCAATGTCATTTGTAGATTCGGGAACAGAACCTTCAGGACATAAAGACAGCGGGGCCTCAGTCTCAGGTTCTGTGTGCTGGCACTGTCGTGGAACGCAGCTTCAACCAGGTCAGTCTGTGGACACATTACATTGAATGTCCTGCTGCTGCAACTTTCCAGACCTGGAGATGAATACGTCTGATAAGGAAATGGCTGGAAATGATGTTGAGATGAGTCAAATTAAAAATGTGTTAAAGTTCAGTCCAGGTCTGGAGTTTCCACATTTAAGCAAGATGCTGCAATGTGTGAATACTGTGCATGAAGCCATGCTGGACTCTGAGCTGCAGTAAACCCCATTACATTTCCTTTTATTCGTGGCTGTGTTGTAATTTAATAACGGAACAGGAGTTTTTGCTCCATGATGTGTACCAGAGCATGGGTTGACTTTGTAACTGTGACATTATTCTTTGACTACAGAGAATGTCATTCTTGCAGGTGAGTAGTTGGAGAGGTAACATCACTGCTCTCCACGCCTGTCGGCTCAGGCTGTGTCCATATTCATACATTGTTCTTATGATATACTTTATTTTTGCTTTTAATTTGGTTTGCCTCTTATAGGCTGTAAGCAGTGCAACAGCATTAAATCCCAGTTATAATTGAACTCCTATGCATGTGCTCCTTTTGTCTATTTTAAGATGTTTGCTCTATCACACACATTCATGCCCTGATGGACACATCGGGAATCACGGGTTCTGTTTGCATGACTTCAGGTTGTTCTGGAGCTCTTTGCTCAGTTTTTGGAAAGCTTTGTTCTCGCACTGTGAGGATGCAGAGCATAGAGTTAAAGATGCAGTTTGCATTTACAGTGCATGCACATGGCTAAATGATCACTGCTAATGCTTTTCATAACATCCCTTCCCAGGATATTCTCCCTTTGCATGCGTTTCCTGTGTGTGTGTGTGGATATGAGTAAATTCAGAGGTGGAAAGTCACAAAGCTAAAAATCTTTATTTCCTGGGAATAAAATGCGTGCGCCTAGCTGAGGTGGCAGAATGACTTCATGTAAAATTTTGCACCCGGCAGAAGCTCGCTGAAACAAACGAGAGTCTGGCGATTACGGGAACTACCTCCTTTCTAGTGACATGTTGTCACACTCTTTCCGCCTTTGTGTGTGAGTGTGTGAAAAGATGTTTGTGAAAATCAGCCAGCATTTGCAACTGCCCGGTAGGTTGGTATCTTCAATGTGCTCGGTTGTGTTCCCCCCTCACTGGGTTTGCTATTGCAGGATGCCCCTCTGTCTGACTGTACAGACACTATTGATGGCCTTGATGTGTCCGAGGGGTCCTTTAGTCCTGCTAAATCAATTAGAAAGGTACTTAATGCTCCAGTCACAAATATTAGTTTATAGTGGGATGTAAAGACCTGTGCATCTCTGTTCAAATTAAGAGTACAAGTTTTAATATTTTAGGTGGCATTGCAGAAATGCAAGAAAGGAAAATAGGTTTAATCCTGAGTTTCTTTTTTTTTTTCTTCTTTTTTATTTCATCTGCATTTTTGTAAAAATTTGCTGAAAGTATGATTAATTTTCCTTCCTGTTTAACATTTTTAGAGGGATTTCTATAAAACTCTGCACTCTTGTTGCTCCAACACAGGAATTGTTTCTACAGAGCATTATTTTAACCATGAATAAGCTGTCGAATAATGTTTGCATAAATATTACCCATATTCATTTCAAATGTTCCTCATGACTTTATTACCAACAGGTTTTGTTTTTTATATTAATGCCACAAGCAGAGCTTTCAGTTTGACATCTACAATCCCATAAAACATGAATTTATAAATGATCTTTAATTTGGATTTTCAAAATGCTGTGCAAAGCTTATAGTTTATATTTGTATGGAAAGCTTCAAGTCCTTTTTGTTACTCTATTTTACAAAATAATCATGCATCTATTTATGGGATGTCCAAACCTTTACATGCCACTGTTTACTTGAGATCATCAATCTTGTGCAGAAAGATGCTTGATATCATATCTGCATGGAAGCAAACTGCTGTAAGCTGCATCTGAACACACTAAAATAAAGACACCACTATGGTCTTCTGCTAGTGTCATATTGATACTAATAAATGTGTTCATCACTTTGAATAATGAAATGTTTTTGCATTAGGTGATGATGCTTTCAATGCATATCTCCTGTAGACTGGCTTTAGATGGACAAACTATGGCTCACCATGACTTTACCGTGTTGTTTCTGTGACATAGTGGTAATTTAGACTTTCCACATCTATCTGTGGATTGAAATGGCAGTTCCTTAAAATAAAAATGCCTGGTATCTGATCTATTTCAGCTGTAGTTTGTTCCCAACCATCTGCCTCTGCAGCCAATCCTCTACATATGAAATATTCACTACAAGGACAGTTTCCACCCCTTAATGTCCTTTCCCCCCTCTCTGTGTCTTAAAGGGCGAGCTAGTGACTGCGTCCAAAGCCATCATTGAAAAAGAGTACCAACCCAAGGTTATTGTTAGCAAACAGGGTCCAAACCCTTTCACCAAACTCACGGACCAGGAGCTGGAGGAATACCGCCGGGAGGTGGAGCAGAAGCAGAAAGGAGGTGAAGGTAAAAGCAAAGAACATGAAATGATTTTCATGATGTCTTTAAGACAATTTACCCCCCATCTTTTTGTTATTTTGTAATTGAACCTAATGTCAGAGTTTTAGGTGTTCTGAGATCAGCTTAAACATTAAGTGATTTTAATTCTTCACATTGCTCTGATCTTTTTTTTTTTTTTTTTCCTATCATCTGATTTTTATAATGAAATGTTTGTTTTTGTGGTAAAGTTACAAACAACTACCAAGAAAATGTCTCATGCAGGATGCTCATGCATCTTCTGTGGACATTCTCATCTAACCTCCCCCATTAAATATATTAAATAGATCATCTTATTCATAAATTAGGCAGCAGAGATGATCTATGATGTTTATATAAACACAGCCAAACTGTTATGTCTCCACACATTAAATGGATTTACAGTGCTGCAACAAGACGCCTGTAAGGAGGGATCATCCTCCAGTATAACCAGTTCAAAGCCTGAAATGGCAGGACAGGGTGAAGCACCTATTTCCACACCTCTGCAATCCGCTGACTCACCCAGCTTAGAGAAAGCCCAGCCTCCTGCTCCCACTCCAGCCTCAGACTTGAGCTGTTCTTCTCAAAGTCTGTCTGGAGGACCTGACCCAGCTCCAAGTGCTGCAGCCTCTGATGGGACGATTGCAGACGAGGTATTTTCAGCTGCAGAGGATGTCTTATTGGTCCCCGGCTCGCCACATAAGGAGTTCCACAGTGCCGTGCTGGAAGCCCTCAGCAAGGAGCCGATAGTGGGAGAGGCAGCTGAGGCAGGTCCGGCTCCAGGTACAACCAGATGAAGTGGAGGCTTGCCTCTGGCTCTCCACTCCCCTCCTTCCCTGCTCAGCCCTGACTCATTTTACTACATCCCACTGCACTGGGAGCCTGGGAATCCCTGCCTGCTGTTTCCTCTCCTTTCTCTGAGGGTTTGGAGTCTGCTGCTGTTTTTTTCACCATGTGCAAGCACCCTCCCCACCCATATTTCAGTCTTTGAAGCCTGTGCTTGATTGTTTTTCCCCTCATCCCCTGTATCTGATGTCTCCTCTAAAGGCATCAGAGCTGTGGCAGATCAGGTAGCTTTCTGCAGTTTGATTGGACAGAACTGAGGAGAGAGGATGCTTGAAGTTGGGCTGATTTTTACGTTAAAACCATCTAATAATTTTTTAAAGGCTCTCCTTATTTAAAAAAATGTTTCTGCAGGGAAGAGTTTTGAGGAAGCTGCATTTGAACTCAATCATCCAATCAGATCATCCCAAGTGTGGAAAGCAAACAATGGTCCTCTTTCTCTTCCTGCTTAGCTGTCTTGGTTTTTACTGTTGGTGTTATACTTCCCTTAATATTTCTGTTAACCTTGTCACTTTAATCCGGTCTTGGTGGATGGTTGTTATTGCTTTTATATTTTATTTGTTTTCTTTTTTTGCACAAGCAGTTTCCCTCATGTTACTATTGGGGAAAATGTTGTTGCAACCCTGTTATTTCATCAACATGTCCTTTCTCTATTTATTGAAGCCAACAGTGTCTTACTGCTAATTTTATTTCAGATCCAGAGCAGCAAGTAGAGTTTGAGGAAGAGGCCAAAGGCCCAAAACCTACATCCACACCACCCAGCACCCCAGTTAGAGCAGAGGAAGGTAAGTCTGCCTCAGTGGGCCGGTTCTGCTCAGTTCAGCATGGGTTTACTGCCGTTCTGACTTGGGTGTTTCTAGCATCCTCACAATGTACACTGAGGTCTCTTCCTCTGTACCTGCCTGTCTGTTTGGGGTCTGTTGATGTCGTTAATAATACTACAACTGTTGTGTTGTGTGTCTGTAATAAGAGGCCAAGAGGTTTTATTTATCTTCAATTAGTTTTTTTTAATATTAACAGATTGAAATTGCAGCAATCTACCTAGAGCCAAATATTAAGAAAACATAATGAGACTTAAATGTTAGGACCACAGGGCAGAGCTATTATTTTTATTTCCCCCCCTCTTGGTCTTTATTACCATTGGATTACACCTATGTGAGCAGTATTATTCACAGTGATGCTAAAACGGTCCTAAAAACAACTCCTACATTAAATAATAGATGCTTCAGGAAACTCAGATGTGGTCAGAACAAGGAGTAGACGGTATTTTAGGTTGTGGGTGTAATCTAATCTCAGATATTGTTATATAACTCATGTTTCTGTACTGTACTTCCTTTCCTTTTCATTCATCTCCATTGTTTTTGGGATTTGCTAAGAATGGTTCCTGACCATTCTTTTATTACTACCTTCTGGTGTTTTTTCTTTTTTCCCCCGACATTTATTTATTTATTTTTATTTAACACAGTGCCTGTGGTTTGATCTGCATAGACATTTGTTTCTACTTGTGCTTTTTCTTCTTTGTGGCTGCGATTTCAATCAGGAGATGGAAATACAAAAGAGTACCTGTTGCCATAGTAAGTATGTACTGTTCCACCTCCTCGGTACCGTAATTACCACTCACACTCCACGCTTGTGTTTGGTCTTTTTTATCCATTTTTATTTCCCTTTGCATGGCTTCAGTAGTAGAGCTGGTCTGGGGTCTGAACTAACACTGTTTACTGTTTCCTAAACTCTCTGACTGTATAACTTTGGGCTGTTGTGGGTTATTTCAGAGCTTTTTCCTCTCACAAGTTGTATTTACTGCTTCCAGTTTATATTTTAAAGGAAATAAACTGGCCATTATTATAATAAATAGCAATGCAGGATATTTTTTCTACATGTCATATGATGCATTCTGTACCGATATGTTTAATTGATGGTAAAGAAAAGGGACTAAGCTTTTGAAGTAAAGCTCACAACCAGCTCAGTGTTTTACATTAGATAACCTTTCTTCCTCATTATTCACTATTTAACTAACCACCTCCTTAATACATGAGCACAAGGTATATTTTCACAGAATTTCTACTTTGTTTAGGGAAAAAAAAAGAGGGTAATATTCTCAAACATGTCTTTTTAAAATGTCTTTCTTACAGGCGAGTCCTTTACCAGGTACATCAGTGTTTTATTTTAATGTGTGACTTACCAACCCACCTGGCTGCTGTTGGTATAGCTGGATTGCTGGCTGGGCTGCCTTTTTATCTGTCCGTGTCGTTCTAACAGGCTTGTAAAAATGAGTGTTTTCTGTTACACTGGTCTGTCGCACAGAGGCCAAATTATTAAGAATAAAGGAAGTAGTGTGGAAGCTGTTTGCAGAGTGCAGCAGCTTGTAGCTTGATTTAGATGCTCTCTGTTGTACTGATCTAGACCTGCTCTTTACTGGGAGTATTTCTATGATTGGTCATCTGTGTTCAGCCTGTGGGAAGAATTTGCTGAATCTTGCAGACAAAAGTCTCCTGATAACATAAATCTGCTAAAGGTCTCGGGTTTTGCCAGAGAATGAATGTCTAGTTAACTAAAAGCATGGCTGAATCAGGGCTGGCATTTTATAAGCAATTATTTTTGCTTTTTTTAATTAAAATATGCAGCTTTTCCTTTTTAGAAATGTGAAGGACTGCAATGGAAGACGAAGGAAAACTCATTTGTATTAGAATTTAGGATAAAAGGCAAATGCAATCAAAGCAGCATCTGCACTTAGCTTCTGTGCTCCCAGCATCTGGATTAAAATGCAAGCAGATCTAGTTCTGATTTGGACTTTGTGGCTCCTTATAACTTGCTGCTTTGGTGCTTCGCCAGCTTGGAATTAATTCAGCTTTGTCTCTTTTTTTACCCAACATGGGTTTTTCAAAATTGGAGACATAATTTAATGTTGTGGACTGACCTTTGTTTGTCCTGTTTGTTTTTTTTGTTCTTGTTTTTTTTGCTATGTTTTGTTCTGTTTGTACGCAGGGTACAAATGAACAAGGGAACGACACTCGTTAAGATTTCCCTGTATAAATTAAGGTAAAGCAAAAATGTTTTGCGCCAGCAAGAAGAAAGTTGTGGTGTTAGCTTTCAGCGCCTGTGAAAGTGTGAATTGTGAGCTTTTAAGGCTCATCTGTGTCTCGAGTGTATTTGTGGGGTCGCTCAGAGACGAGTCGATGCTTCGCGAGTAGAAAAAGGTGTGGATTTTCCAGCTTTAGTGGTTGATTAGTTAAAGGTTTTGCTGCAGTGTGAGCTCATCAATCAGTTTAACTTCTGAGATCAATAACTTTCCACCCCCCCCACCAGGGTCCCTGCCCGAACAGACTTATAAGGATGAGAGTGATGCCGCCACCTTGAGACAAACCCTTCCTGATTTGACACCAGACGACCCCTCCGACGCTCCAGCACTCCCCGCTGAAGACTCCACCCCTGTGCCAGCCAACGCAGATGCAGCCGAGGGGGAGGAACCCGCCGACGCCGCGGACCAGGAAGGCGACGAGTCTCCCAGCAAATCACCCTCCAAAAAGAAAAAGAAGTTCCGCACTCCTTCCTTCTTAAAGAAAAACAAAAAAAAGACAGAGTCCTAGATTGGAGAATGTTGGATCAGTGCTCCTGGCTGATCGCTGCTTCGTTTCCATTTTGCTTTTTGTGTCTTTTATCTTTGCATCTGTTTGAATAAGCCACACTTCTGCTTTCTTTTATAATTCGTTGCCGGCTTATTAATCAATATTTCCTCGTTAGTGTGTGCCAATTTTGTATACATTGTAAAAACGATTGCATAAAGGTTTTTAATTCTTTTTTTTTTTTTTGTTTATTTGTTTTAGCTCAGTGAGTGATGTGGTCTGCTGTGTGCACTACACCCGGCCTTTTATGCATGTCTGTCATTACAGATCCACACATGTGGTTGTAGAGATTTATCCCATTATTTTCTTTAACTATTACATCACCTTTGTAACCAGTAGAATGTATTGGGATTGTATCAAAATATGTCGTGTCTTTCTAAAAAAAATAAATAAATAAAAATAAAAAACCAACCCTAAACTAAAACAATCAATACAGAAAGAGAAGCTTGCGCCAACTTATTAGCCTGATAAACATATTTCATATTAAAACCTGTATCCCTGTGTAACTGCATAATAACACACCAGGGAAGCTGCACCTAGTATCTTTTGAAGCATTTTTAAAGCCCCCTAAATAAATCAATCATTACATTTAATTATAAACTCATGTTTAACATTTTAAACGCATCTTCTGCTTCAAAGTAGCTTAAGCTGTTCACAAACCAGATTAATTTCTCTGCAAAGAAGTTCCCAACCAGTCTGCAGAGACAGTATTGTCAGGAACTGTGAAAATAAGTGTATTGATCGCTGATGTGAACAGTCATTGTGCTAAATGATGAGTCTAATGCTTGAATCAGTGTAATTGCCACTGGCTTAAGGTTTTAGGAAGAAGGAATGTTTTAAGTGCATCTATTTTATTCTTATATAGTTTGTTGCTTTGCTATTAATTTGTTTTTATCCATGTGAAAGTCATAATAAGGCAGCATATGATGGGAGATGTTTCAGTTTGTGTATAATTTTATTTACTCTTATTTACAGCCGCCTTTTAGGTTTTCTCAGTAAATTGAGCCATGATTGCTGTGAGGGAGCACCGTAAGCCGCCTGCTTTCTAAACCACTGTCTGTGAACTAGTACCACACACATTAGCTTCAACTGGCCCCAGTTACAAATCATGTGACTTTGACATTATTAGAAAGACATCGCCAGTCTGAGCAAAAATTCTTTTGGCACTGAATACTTGTGTTTCCAGTTGTCAGTAAATGCAACATAAACACTGGAGAAATTATGTTTGTGATCAGAGGAGTAAGCATTTTCTATAATTAAAAATGCTGGAAAAACAGGTGGTTTACTTTCAGCACTAAAAGATGAGAACCGAAGGACTCCAGATGAAGTGCTCGGTGTGTGTGCTGTCTTAGAAGTGACTGTAAGCTTCCCTTTCACTTAAGTTTTATTTTAGTTTTAAGAGTTCTGATAATGTCCCATGTCATTAATCAATCTAATATTTTGGAGTTTTATTTTTTACACTTAAATTTCCCAGCTATGTTAATTTGTATCCTCTAAAGTACTTTCAGTTTTACTGTGTTTTACTGCGTCTACATAATTACCACTTCACCTCCTCTGTTTGTCATGGTTTTGCCCCTTGATACAGCCATGAATAAAAATAAAAACACTACCCTAAAATGTAATGTTTGCTATTATTTATGGTTTAATGTATGTTCCTGTCTAACAACCTTGTCAGAAGAGTTTTGGAAAAGAGACCAACTTGCATGAACGTTTATTTTTTGGTCTGCCTTCCTTATCACTGCAGGAGAGAATGCTAGTAAATCTGAACCTCTTTTGTTTTCCAATCATCTGTAAAGCTGCAGAATAAAAAAAGGACCTTTTTTTTGTTTTTAAAAGAAAGAAATGGATTGGCAGATCAGGAGTGTGACATACTTACCTATTTGTTTTCAGCTCTTGACTTTAGATACCTGTGAAATATATAAAAGAGAAAAACTTAATTTTCATCGAATTTTCTTATATATAATAATAATAAACAATAATTATGTATTTTAAACATTTGTTTTATAAACTCACAAAAAAAACTTAACTCGAATGAGTCAAACTAACACCTAATGTTTTTACTGAATGTGATCACATTTTTCTAATTTCAAACGTGAACTTCTGATTGTAGCCGCTAGAGGCGCTGTGGCAGAAGCTCAGACAGGAAGTAGCTGTTCGTGCGTCACTGTTTTCACTCCTGACCTCAACCTGCGCACGCTGGAAAATGGTAACCAGTAAAACAACGTGACATCTAATATGTGCTAAGTAAATAGTGGGGAGTGTAAATGTTCCTTGTTTTGTTCCACTTGGATTTGTACATTTCTTGAACACTTGAACAAAAGAGTAAGCAACTTTTTCTTTCACAATATCTGTTTGTTTACACACTTTATGGTAGCTTGTAGGTTTTTCACATGAACAGTTAGTAGCTTTTTTCTTAGGTCGTCTTTACGCTTGTTGAGTGTTTTTACTTTATTTGAAAAGAAAAAAAAAACAGTTTTAATCACTGAACATAATCGGAGTTCATGTACATTTTTCATAATTATAAAAACAAAGTAAATGATGTGTCGTCTTCTCATTAATCTGCTGTTTTTGCAAGATGGGGAAGCCACCAAAGAAGAGGAACCTTGCTGACAAGGTCCGCAGAACCAAGACCAGCACCGAAATAAAAAACAACCCGTTTGAAGTGAAAATCAACCGAAAGAAATTTGATATTCTTGGAAGAAAATCTAAACATGATGTGGGTCTGCCAGGGGTATCTCGATCCAAAGCTATCAATAAGGTAGTAAACAAGCTTATTTCCAGCATCTCTTCCTCTGTCCTCTGATTCACTCCAAAATCAACCAGTCACCATGAAACACATCATTTTTCTCTTCAATGTTCATATTAACTTAAATGCTTAGGTATCAAAATATCATTAAAATACTGGGGTTTTTTGTAAACATTATTGAACATATCCTTTTTATATATTATTTGTTGGCTAGTATGTGAATTGTGATAAATACCTAATTTGAATGCAGCAAAAGAGAAAAAATGTTATTGGAATTTAGCAGAAAATTAAAAAATGTATTATTATGATATAAAATAAAGAATAAAACATTCTGAACCTAAATCAATAGGTTACTTTTAGTAATTTTTCTATTTATATTTATATAAGAAGGAGTTTTAAAAGTCAGTAATAAGTACTCTTTTTTTTCTGTAGAGGAAAGAAACCCTCCTGAAAGAATACAGGTTGAAGAACAAGTCCAACAAATTTGTTGACAGACGTTTGGGGGAATATGACAGCAAGATGGCACCAGAAGATAAAATCCTGCAGAGGTTCGCCATGGAGAGGAAGGTCAGTGATGAAGGAAATCAGATCAGATGATTAGTCGCAGTAATGTGATAAAGAATCAGCAGTTGTTAAATTCATTATTCATGTTTTTACATCCTGTATTGTTAATTCACAATAGAGATATTTTGCTCCTCATTTATGTTTCCATGTTTCTGAGTGAGACGGTATAATAATCACATAAGATCAGTTGTGTTGTGATATGTTCTGCATTTGTTTCTCTGATATACAGAAATACAAAACCCTTTACCTTTCATTATTCTGTGTGTCCTAATTTTTTTATTATTTTGAATTAAAGCGTGTACATGAAAAGAAAGATGTATACAACCTGAATGAAGAGGAAGAACTGACTCATTATGGCCAGTCGTTGGCGGAAATGGAGAAATTCAATGACACTGTGAATAGTGAGGATGAATCGGAGGAGAAGGGCCTCTTATCGGGTGAGTCTAAACATCAAATGTTTTGCTTTTTTGCTCTACAGAGATGCAACATTTTGTTCCCAATATAATGATTGAAAAATGTTCAAGTTCAGGAATCATGACTTTTTTTTCTTGCACTCTTGTACTTCTTCATCTTTTAGTGTTTCTCTACATCTAAAATGAAATTATATCAATAGAGTGATCAGAAATCTATGTATGTATTAATCACAGTCATTTAAATAAATATTTATCATATCATTTTGCCCACAGATGTCATTAGTCTGGTGTTGGAGTACTAAAACTCACATTGGTTTAGTTCTAGATGTCAGCTGGCGTATATCACTAACCATTCTCTTCTTTTCTACTTAGCTGAGTTGACTGCCTCACACTTTGGTGGAGGAGGGGGCCTCCTCAGGAAGAAAGCATCAGGGGAGCAGCTGGATGAGGAGGAAGGAAGCCAGAGGGCCAAAACCAGACAGGAGCTCATCGAAGAGCTCATCCAGAAGTCCAAACAGGAAAAGGTGAGTCTTGTTAAAGCAGTCATGCATCTGGATATTGCTGCCTTGTTATTACGCTGTGATGTGGCCCACAGCATGGAGTTATGATTTGGTTTGTTCTCAGAGGGAGCGGCAGGTGCAGAAGGAGGAGGCGCAGGAAATGACGGAGAAGCTGGATCAAGAGTGGAAGAGCATTCAGGCTCTGATGATAAAAAAACCTCCTAAAGCTGAACGTGTGGAAAAACCAGAGGAGAAACCCAAAGTAAGAATCCTGCTGGGTTTTCTGCATCTATGTGGCTGAAGCTCGTTGTAATTTCTTTCCGCATCCTCTTTGAACCAGCTGGAAGAATATGACATGATGGTCCGCGAGCTCGGCTTCGACATGAAGGCTCAGCCCTCAGAGAAGATGAAGACTGCAGAGGAGCTGGCGAAGGAGGAGAGCGAGAAGCTGCAGAAACTGGAGGTGATGGTGCAGAAAATAACCTCATGTTTTCTGTGATGTGACCGGGTGTCAGGCTTCATACGCCTCGTGTTCTCCAGGCTGACCGTCTGAGGAGGATGAAGGGAGATGAAGGCTTAGCCGGCACACAGAGTCAGATCCACATATCGGCCGATGACCTGAATGACGGCTTCGTCCTGGACAAGCATGACAAGAAGACTCTCGCCTATCAGGTGTGACACGACACAAAGCGTGTTGTTTGTATGTTAGAGGTTCTACAGAACACAGAGACTGTTTTGTTTGTATGTAAAGGATGGAAAGTGGAACCTTTTGGAGGAGTCAGAAGAGGAGGGTGAGGAAGATGAAGGGAGTGGTGAAGAAGGTGGAGAAGAGGAGGAAAATGAAGATGGAGAGGAGGATAGTGGAGAGGATGAGGAGGAGGGGGAGGAGGAGGAGGAGGAAGATGGCCACTCAGACCTGGACTCTGAACAAGAAAGCGACAATGAGCAAACCAAAAGTGAGGATGAAGAGGCCAGTCCCAAAACGAAGAAGAGTCTCACTAAAGAAGAGATGAAGGCCCAGCAGGAGGCAGCCAAAGCAGAGCTGCCGTACACATTTACTGGTAATTCCTCTGGTTACTGGATGCAAATGAAAGAATCAGATGCAGTCAAAGTTTGATGAAACATCTTTAAATTAGCGTCTGAACTATGATGAAGCACAGTGAGTATCTGTCTTTGCATCTTCAGCTCCTGAGAGTTACAGCAACCTGGCAGATCTGCTGCGTGGCCACACCCCCGACAACCAGCGCCTCATCGTGGCCAGGACCCAGAAGTGCAACCATCCTGGTTTGGCTGTTGGCAATAAACTCAAACTGCAGGTGCAACTTAGAGGCAGATTGCACATTTATGTGCATGTTTTTTATGACGGCAGCACAAAGTGAAAAGTTTTCCTCTGTCTCAGAAACTGTTTGGTTTTCTCTTGGAGTACATTGGAGAACTGGCCACTGGGAGTCAGCCTGAACTCACCACTATAGATAAGCTCATCCCGTGAGTTCATACAGCAGCTTTTCTCTCCAGTTTTCCAACTAGGTTTAAATATTTGTTCATCAAAAGCAAAAGCATTTACCGTTTTTTCCAACGTTTCACTCTGTAGGGAGCTGTATGGTCTGTGCCAGATGTTTCCAGAGGCGGCTTGCCGGGCCATGCAGAACATCCTCAGAGATGCTGCTCACAGCATGGAGGAGGTGCTTGAGGTCAAAGGTCATGCAGCTTTACCCACACTAGACATGGTTTGTATTATGTCTTATGAACGTATCAAGGTCAGGATATATATATATATATATATATATATAAATTTTTAATCAAAATCGAGCAGAATTTACAGGTTAACTACATTTTTTAAAGCGAGCATGATCAGCCATATAATGTCTGGATGTTTCTGTCATTTTCTCCAATAACATAAATATATCATTATCTTTATTTTTGTGTTTGAAGCTTATTTATCTGAAGGTGACAGCACTGCTGTTTCCCACCTCAGACTTCAGGCACCCAGTTGCTACTCCAGCACTGCTTTACATCAGCCAAGCTCTCACTAAGGTAAACACACATTAAACACACTTGTGTTGACGGTTGTTTTCTTCTCAGAGCTGCTTCTGAAACAATAAATGCAAATGTCCGTACGAACACTGTGTTCATATTTTCTGTGCATTTTTTAGTGTCCAGTAAGATCATTAGGTGATCTGACATCAGGGTTAATGCTGTGCTGCCTGGCGGTGGAGTACGTCTCATTATCGAAGCGCTTCTTGCCGGAGCTCGTCAACTTCCTGACAGGAACAGCCCACCTTGCTGTGCAGGAGAAGTCTTTGCTTGGTACATTCACACTCAGGCTTCTCAACACAGGTTTTGGTGCCAGTGGTGAGAAAGTGTAACGGAGAAGTGCTTCACAACATGTTGCAGGTTACAAAGTGGTGCCACCTTTCAGACAGACGGGGAAGCACTGCGATCTGCTGGTGCTGTCAGCCTCAGAGTCCATTAAGACTTGGAGCAAGAAGAGCCTGGTGCTGTGTGCTACCCAACATCTGGAGCTCAGAACTGACCTGGAGAGAGATCACCACAGGTAAGCGAGTCAGTTCAGTGTGAATTTTCACCTCGGTTTCTTGTTCGTAGCTGACAGGACTCGTATTTACATTGCACTGACATATATAGATAGTTGCCCTTTTTTCTTCTTTTCCAAGACCATTCTCTATAAAAACAAAAAAAGCATGAAAATCTCAGAGAATAAGCAGTTTTTTTTATTTCGTGTTGATGCATTGCTGCCATTTGATTGGTCCGTTAGCTGTTTAGGTAAAAAGCAGTTGAACAGTCGAAGCTGATAAAGTGGCTGGTGATCGTACCGTCTCTGAGAGAGAGACAGGGAGGATGGTATTCCAGCACTATTTATCAGCATGGACTGCAAAATGGAAACCTTTTGCTTTCAACCATAGAGATCCCAAAACAGTGGTGGTTGTTTCTCTTAACGTGTCTCTCTCGCTCTGATCTTGTCACATTTAGTTTATATGAAATGCTTTTGATCTGACAAAACGCCGATCAGAAAAAACTGTCATGTCGACTAAACTCATCAGCTGATCCCACATAGAGAGGTCGTGTAAACTTATTTAGCATCACATTAGCAGGAAAAAGCTAAACGTTTTTAACTCGTTATGCACAATGGAAACCTGCCACGATGCATTTTCAGAGTAAAACTGACTAAATTTCACGCTGATGCCCTGCAGGTCCTGGTAAATATAGCCTATCTTTGTCCTCACTCCTTATTCTGTGGACACTTTAGCAGAGGGAGAATGCAACAATATTTGTCCCAACTTTGCCTTCATATCATGGCCCGTTCTCGCTGTTCTGTAGAACCACATCATGTTGATAAATTTTAACTTAGCATTTTAACTGAATGCTGAGCAAGATATGTTAAAATAAAGGTGAACATTTAAACATATTACCGTGTTATTTCTTTTTAACCCACAGTAACACCGCCTCACATGTGAATTTCAAAGTACCGCAGCTCCTCACTGCTACCAGCAGTGTTCAACCTTCACACTGACCCGGTTCTGATTAATATCTAAATGTCGCTGAAAGCGATACAGAATAGATCAAATAATGTAAGAAGAGGAGGGCGGGATGTTTTACGTTTTAAGTTGTTTTTTGTTTTAAAGTTCGGATCCAAGTTTGACTGGAAGACGTAACGGGTTGGTTTATAATTATCCTAACTGGTTCTGATGGCTGCAGGTGGGTGAAACTGGACCTGTTGAGAATCTGATGAAGAAACAGATGTTATTAACAGGACTGTGGAGGAAATGGTTTGTTTTAAAAATGTTTGACAAAGAAAAAGTGAATTAATGTTAGGTTTAAGTGTGGAGGGGGCGGGGCTTCTTTCAAAACCCAACACACCTGAACCACAAAGGCTCATGGGACATGCAGTGCAGATTCAGCAGAAATGTAACCAATCACAAGGTGATGGTAAAATATCTGCTTTTTTTTTATTTTCTTCATATTAGACATAGTTGGAAAGTTTTGTTTTGAGTTTCAAAGTTGGTACCACGAGTAAGAAGTAGAGTAAAAGAAAACAAATCTACCAGTAATGCATATTTATTGTACATATGGAGAAACTGTGGCATTTCTTAGTTGTTGTGAAACGATTGTGTGTATATAAACATCAATATTTAGTTATAACATGTGAGCATTAGGACACAATGACAGTCACTGATATTATAAGTAGGAAAAACACCGAGTTCTTCATTAGTTTAATATAATATGTTCTGTCACCAGGATAATGTAACAAAACTATTTATTATAAATAATTGCATCAAGTTAGTAAAACACAAAGCCATTAGTAAAGCAACAAGTAAAAAGAAAGTTGAGTTTACACATATTTTTTAAGGCAGTTGTTGTTTTTAAGTTGATTTTACAGCGTTGGTGTTGTATTAAATCTGACAAAGCTTAAATAGTCACTATGCTGCATAACGGGCTGTGTTATAAAATTATTTATAAAAAAGAGTTCTTACACCTGACACCATGTTGTAGTCATACTTATACTTTTTATGTTGCTGTAAGATACTCCTAAATCTGGCTTTGCCAAAAGAAAATGCTTTAAAATCACTTGCACATTTTCAGTGTTTTTTTTTTTTTTTGTTGCTTTTAAGCACTTATAACGCTGTCTAAACTGTATGTAAATACATAACAGGCCATGGTAATGTGTTTACCTGTAAACACTGTAAGGTTCAGAAATACTCGCCATCATGGTTTCACACAGCAGCTGCTGTGTGGGCTCAAAGCAAAGCCTGCAAACAGGCTGCAGTGAAGCACGACCGTGCACAGTTTTATTTGTTCTCCACTAAAATTATCACCCGAGACACTGGAAGGCAGCTATGTTAGGAAGAAATTGTAACATGTTTGTTGCTAGCTAGATAATTAAAAATAGAAAAAAAAGTTTAAATTCAGTCACATTTATTTATTTATTTATGTGAGAGCAGCACCTGGTTGGTTTTATCATTTTGTTTTCAGTAAAAGGATGTTTGTTTCCCTGCAGTCTCATCCTCCCTGTAATGAACACAACACTGCACGTCTTCACACCTGGATGCAAAGTTATTTCCTAATTTCTGCTGCCCTTATGGCCGTTCAGTGACATAAGCTCACCAGCAGCTGAGTGTGAGACGTATGTTGTAATTACTGCTGGGAAGATGAGGAGTCCACATGGACCAGGGCAGGTCTACTTTATTCAAAACAAACAGAATAATAACCTTATAAAATAAAAGGACTATTGTGCAAATTGCATTGTGATGTAGTTTTGATAATTAGTTCATAATAATAATAATAATAATCCATGTACTTAGTGGGAGGGAGGCAGGATACACTGGACAGGTTACCAGTCCATTGCAGATAATGATAATAATGATAGTTTTTTTCTGTCCAAAATAAGTTGACACCTGTGGTATTTCTGACCTTCTCTAAGGATCGCCATGAAACCGCTTATTGTAAAATGTGTTTTTGCACCATCATGATAATAATTTCAGAGCTCCCCCAGCCTCAGATGTAGGAGTTTTACACCCAAATCGCTCATTGTGTGTGTGGCGCTTTGCAGGTTGACATGTTTGTCTGTTTGCTTCGACCTGGTGGAGAGATGTTGCCAGCTCTATAAAGACCTTCCTTCCTTCACACACATCTTTCAGCCAATCAGAATAATTCTCTCCAAACACCTTTCCTCCCAAACATTACCGGAGTCGATGCAGGTCAGTGCCAGATGTACGTTTGCTGCTGATCTTTCTGTATCGTGCTTTCAGTTATAGCAGTTTGTTGCTTTTGTTACAGGAGCTTCACAGTAACATCCTAACAGCCATCAGCAGGTGTCCCGTCCCTCACAGCCGGCTGGTTTTTGAGAAGAAAAAGCCCATTCCTCTGAAGCTGCTCACACCTAAGATTGTTGAAGTGTAAGTGCCAACATGGGACTTGCTAACCCGCAACTTGTTTTTACGTTAGGCATCGAGCAGAATATCTTTGTTTAGTTTCCTATTTGCAATTTTTATTTATTTCTATCAGCTTGGATTATGGAAAGAAGCATGGCGGCACCAGAGAGGAGAGAGAGAAGGAACGACTGAAACACAAGTACAAGAAGGAGTTTAAGGGCGCTCTGAGGGAGATCAGGAAAGATTCACGCTTCCTGGCCACAGAGAAGCTCAATGAGACCATGAAGAGGTTTGATAACTTGGTGTCTGCATAAACATGAAGCGAAGTGTTCCTGCCTTCAGAATAAACCTTTAACATCTGCTTGCTTTGTGTTTCAGGGATGCAGAGAGGAAGAGGAAGGTCAAAGAGCTTTTTGGCAGCTTGGCCACTCAGGAAGGAGAATGGAAAGCCCTAAAGAGGAAGAAGAAATGATGACTCCTCCCTATTCTCTCCATGATCTGCTGGTTTATCTATGGACTTCTCCACCAGTAACCTGCACTGGGCTGAAACCAGTGGACTGTTGGATGTTTTATATCCTTGCTGTTAAGCTTCTCAGTAAAACAGATTTTAGACTGATGTTGAATTAGCCGTCATGATTTTGCATCAAGCTGCCAGATATTTTGATGAGCGCGTGATTTGATGATTAGATGCTTTTATTTGAAGTGTCAGTCACTACAACAGAGAATATTTCCCCAAAGTCATCATGAGAATGCAAATACAGAAAGAATAAATCATTTTTCTTCATGGTGTTTTGTCAGTATGCATAGATTTGTTTAAATTACAGTGAACGCATCACCACTCACAGGTCAGCAATAATCTTTCAATTTTATATCTTTGATCTGTCATTTCTTTAGTTTTACCTTAGTCTTTAATATAAAATAAAACGGGGCCACAGAGATGTCTTTTCTTTCTGAGAAATCTTTAGTGGCTTTTTTAGCTCAACAAGAAACCGAATGATTTCAAACAGCACTTGTTACTGAAGTAAAGACGGTTTTAACAAGGAGTCATTTTATTATCTGCAAATAAACTGTGTTGCGTTTTTGCACGAGATCAGATGAGTAAAATGTTCCAGCAAACATTAAAACCTTTTATTGAGTGTTTGCATGTTGGCGGAGCATGAATGTTAAAAGCGGTGCATCCAGCAGGCGCTCGGCTGCTCGGGGAGGAAGAGGAAGCTGTATCACTTTATTCCGGTGGTAGTTTGAGCATAGCTTCAAACTGGACTGGTCAGGTATTTGAAGGAGGAAACACTGACATGTCAGTTTGTACATGGGTTGTATGTGGGGTTCAACTAGTCTGGCAAAATGAGTTCCAGTCTGGTTGATGACTCCTCACCCAGTAAATCCAGGTTTCACTCTAACGGGCTCACCTCAACCATAAAACTACAACATAAGAAGGCTGTAAAGGAACTACTCAGTACTGGATGAGGGTATCTATTTATATATATATATATATATATACATGTGTGTATATGGATACACACACAGTTTGTAGGTGTCTTACATGAGCAGGATCAAATCAGACAAGAACACAGACTAATCCGTGATGCAGAAAAGATGGGATAGAAAATATATATTTGCTTCAAGGCTTGAGTTGTGGATCTAGAAGGATATTTTTATTGCTGCAGTGCAAACTGTTGAGTTGTTGGGTGACTAAAAGATCCGGTGGTCTTAGCAGAGCTGTTTCTCATTATGCTGCTTGAGTTCGTTTCAAGGACGGAGCATCATTTGAGCACGTCTGTCGCCTTTTTCTTTCTACGTTAAGCAGCCTGCAGCTGGACAGCTGGTTTCAGCACACAACCAAGGCCGACCTGCTTCACACTGATCAATTTTTTGTTTGGTTTTGTGGCTACAGGCTGGATTATTACCCCTTTTAAACACAATGTCTATATAAATGTGATGAGAATGTGGCAAAAAAAAAGTCCTGAAATCCCTGAACAACACATACATGAGCTCACATTGTCCATTAAATGGTTGCTTCAGCAGTGGATGACACATGCTTTCTTTTCTTCTCACACTTACACACAAACACACTCCTGCACATACACTGCTGCCAACGTTGTCAGGGGGATCGACTGACTTGTCTGTTTTTGTCCCACTTACTCATGAGATAATGAGTGTGAAGATGCCTCGCATCCATCTGAGCTTAAGACATCTCAGCGCGTATCCTGTTGCAATACAGTAACATGTACACTGTTCCATGTATAAATGACCACATTTATAAATACCAAGATACTGAAAGGTTACTTTTTTTGCAGTGAAAGCAGGTTGCAGGAAAATGTGTTCAATAGAGGGTTTTTTTTTAACATACTGGTAGAAGTTTTTAGATCATAAAGTATCATAAATTAACATTTAGCTCTTGTCCAAACAATATATTCCTATATAAACAAGCCATTTTACTCTGGATATGACATACACACAGTGTCTCAGTGATGCTTGTGTGTGTGTGTGTGTGTGTGTGTATATCAGCTGTCAGGTTATTATTATTTATATTAAGATCTTTGTCCATCGTCCAACTACTGAATTATTAAGTAGAAAGACCAACAAATTTAGCATCTTTACATCAATAATAGACTCTGCAGACTTTCTGATGCAATTTAATAGATAAAACACATTACAAATACATTTTTAATTAGATGCTATCAGTCACAAACTTATTACAGTCTAATCCTGTAATAAGCTATTTATTCATGAAGAAACGCTTCTAAAGATTGAAAAGCTGAAAAACGAAACTCACTCCACACTTCATAGGGTTTATTTAACATTTAAATAAGTTCATGACACAGCACTCGAGCAGATTTTTAGTTTACATGCTAAAAAATCCAGTATTAATGCACAAAGAGCTCAGCACTTCAAAGTCCATCACAAAAACATTTTACAGACAAAAAGAGAGAAAATTGTTAAGTTTCCATCTTAGATCAATGCAAAATGTTCCTCTATATAGAGACACTTAGGTGTTTGTAGTTTAGTTTCCATATTAGAGTTACTTGTATAGGAACACAGTCAACAGGAAGACACACACACACACACACACACAGAATGTGATCAGGTGGCCTTCTCAGTGGGAGGGAATCACTATAAACGACAGGTGTACACTGATGACACACCTGAGGATGCACAAATATGCTCAAACAACATTCTTACTTGCGACATCTACACACGTTTACTGTAGAGACACACACTCAAACAGAAACGCACAGATGCTGAGCAGACTGATGGACCAAAACAAACCAAACCAACCGAGAAAAAAAAACAAAAAACGAGGCACGACGGGACTTGGCAGAGCGACATTGAATATTTCGGTCACTGATCTTCGATTGTGAAGCTTTCAAGCCATTTACTCATCAGTGTCCTCCTGTGAGGGAGACAAAATAAAGAGGTGGACAATGAATCTACTGTTCTGCATGCTCAGTGATGAGCTCACCTCACTACATAACATTATGTCACAGACGTTGTAGCAGATGTAATAAAACTCCCAGAGGTGGGACAAAGTCATTGTGTAACAAGTCACAAGTAAGTCCCAAGTCACCACTGGCAAGTCCCGAGTCAAGTCCCAAGTCAAGACAAAAATTCCCGAGTCAAGTACAAGTCCTCAACAGTGATTTTCAAGTCTCAGCCGAGTCACTATGAGA
>JBAMIG010000020.1:8185034-8195748 GCA_037177335.1 Kiunga ballochi
TCTGAAGTCATCAAATTTATGACTCAAGTCTGACTCGAGTCCAAGTCATCTGACTCGAGTCCACACCTCTGAAAACTCCACCCAATGGAAATGTATTTATCAGCTGTTGCTGGTGTCATGCAGGGCTAAAAGGCAGGATTAGATTTCTTTTTTAATTAGATGATTAATAAACAAATTTGAAAACTACCCATTCATTGTAACCAAATTCCTAAACTACCACTAATTGCCGATACGCTGGAAGATGTAAAACAAATGCTGCATCAATGTTTTCTGTTGCTTCCCATTTACTGTATTTTCATAATGTCGCCATCATGCATGTGAAACTGTGCTTGACCTTTGATCAGTGGGTGGTAAAAACAACAAGAATAGTAGGTGTGATTGTTCTAACCTCTGTGACCTCAGCTTGGTCAGGATCAGCTGGTGATTCTGCAGGATTTGGTACTGCTGATGGGTCCTCACCCTGCAAGAAAACAAAGATCAGCTTCATTTTATTCACGTTCTACATTATTTTCTAACTAAACCGTAGCTATGTACGATCAAAGATTAATTCTGTGATTTGATATTCAGCGCTCCATTTTACACACAAGGTACATTTTTAAATTGTTTTCTTCAAACACTGGTATGTCTGATTAGGCGAGCGGATTAAATCCTCCCCTCTTCCCAGCATTAGCTTGTTAACCCACAGTGCTGTCGAGACAACTGCACATAAATGAATGCAGTTATGTTGAATAGTTACCATGCGGGCTGGAAGGGCTTGCATTACACTGTATCCTGCAGGAAATGCTTTCTGGTTTCAGCTAATTTATTATTTCTGACTGGAAAGCAGATGTCAGCCAACACAGTGGGACTGAGAATGAGCTGCAGATGTCTTGCAGAGAGGTAAAAAATTGATGAGTCTCCCCTCTATAAGCGTAAGCATGTTTGTGTTGAGGGAAAGTTAACAAGATGCTTTTTTACAGAACCAGCTCCCTGTGAGACATGATAGTCTTTAAAGCTATCTGTCTATAAAACACAGAAGGAGCAATTTGTTGGACATCCTGCTTTAAATATAAAATACATTTCAGCAAGAAGCCTTTTTTTCCCTCGTAACATCAGTCCCTTTTAGACCCAATTAACTAGTTCTGATGTCCAATTAGAAGCCTGATAACATAAAAATGTAAACATTTAATTTAAATGAGTGAAATATGCAGTGTATGCAGAGGAACTGCTGAACAGGTGCATCTAGTTCAGGATTTTTACAAAAGCAAGCAGGGAGGTGAATTAATCCAACTGGAAAATGAAAATGTTTAAAACAAACAGTTTTGCCTGGAAAGTTGCTTAGCCGGTTGCTTAGCTGCAGTAGCCGGTCACTTTGAACGAGGGCCCGGCTGAAAAGCGACAAGGCTCGAAGCGGTAATGAAAA
This sequence comes from Kiunga ballochi, assembly GCA_037177335.1. Lineage (NCBI taxonomy): Eukaryota > Metazoa > Chordata > Actinopteri > Atheriniformes > Pseudomugilidae > Kiunga > Kiunga ballochi. The sequence goes on from JBAMIG010000020.1 coordinate 8,186,437, forward strand.
ATGTATGCGACGCCGTTCCCGTCTGGCCTTGATTACACCGTGTCATTGAGCTGCCCTTCCCTAACGAGGAGTGGTCACAGTGCAGCGACACGTGCGATTGTGAAGCGACCACTGGTGGACGACGTAACCTCAGAGCAGTTGTTGCATCTACTCCTCCTGATGTGTGTGTTCTCACACCAAACACTCCGTCTCCATTTGCTCACCTGGACAGATGTGTGGCCTCAGACTTCTGCTTTCTGTGGGATTACTTTTAATTCAAGACACATTAATTCAGGCACATTTTCTCTCGCCTTACCCTCCATACCTTCAGTAACACTCATTCGCCTCTCGGCCCAATTGTTATTTTCCATTATTAGTTCTACCTTTCCGACTTCTCTGCATCATCATGAGTCACCAAGAGCTTTTGAATTGGTGAAACAACCAGATGAGAAGATTAATCAAGGCTAAGCATCCCCCCGTCCTCTGTTTGCTCATATGTAGGTGTGCTGTAACGTCTGTACGTCTCAGTCCCTGAAGGACTTTTTCCAACCTGGCATTAATTTTTTAAGTAGAATCAACATCAATGTTTTATGAGTGTGAAGTGCCTGAGAACAATCTGCTGCCCTTTAAATGTTGGCATCCTGCTGAAAAACACCAATATATTTTTTAAAAAACCTGTTTAATCTTGCTTAAAAATCCACCAACTCTTCATCAGCTACGCTGCTTTAATGCGACGTCCATCTGTTTTTCTGTTTTGGGTCATCAGGATTCCTGGTAGGCTGATGGTTTATCATTTCATCCCTCATGGTTTACCCATTTAGGCACATCAATAAAACCAGTATGAACAATTCTGATAGAAGCTTATATTAAATTAGTATACACCTATATTTATTTTGCTCATATGCTTGTGTTAATCATAAACAGAAGCACTGCCTGCATCAGATTTTAACAGCGTGTTTTAAAATACCATCTTTCAGTGATTGTCTTTGAGTAATTCATTAATATAAGATGTTCAAATCACAGTAAATACCACTGAGCTGGCAACAACTAGGTTTCTACAGATTAATATGCAGTGGAGCCTTAAAAATGTCTTTTTGCTATAAAATATTCATTAAATTTTTTACCCTTGGATCAGAATACAAATGACTGTAGAATATTAGAATGGGTCAAAATACACAATTTGAGCCCGACTTCGACCAGACAGACACATTGCAGACAAATGTTCCTGATAAGGCTCAATATTGGATTGCTGAATCATAGAACAGAGTCTTTACTCTGTGTAGTTTGACATAATGAAAGACATGACTGACTATATCTACCCATCTATCCACACACACACAGCCACCATTAACCCAAAGTGCATTTGTTGCTATGATTGACAGCTGTCTTTTCTCTCTGTTGGAAGGGTATATTATTTGTTGCATTGTACAGATTAGCCACTAGATGTCCTTATATGTCCCTTCGACATTACATAACTCGGATATTTTTTGCAGTGTTGCACTCTATCATGGCAGCAGATTATGCATCTGGCGTGCACTCTGAGCCCTTTCCATCCAGTAAAAGTCTGTCTGATGTAAACTCATTTTTTGCTCCTTTTAATATTTTCTTGTGTTTAAATGCTTAATGAGTCATTAAGACAAAGGAAACTCAGCTGTAATGGGAAGTGGTCTGTCAGGGATGATGTTATGAAGCGGGTTGGTCCGGAGTCACAGCTGGGAGCAATGGAGTTAGACATGCAGAGTTTTAAGGTTGAAATGATAAATGCCATTGTAATGCTTAATGTTTAGAACAGCTCAATTCAATAAATTGTGGAATGTTTAAGAACCTTTTTTTTTTTTTTTTTTTTTAATTTAAGTATACCCCATAAGCATATTTATAAAGAAAAGCAGCTTTTATGAACCACCGTATAGCATACGAGGAAAAGAAATGTTGCTAATCTAAACTGGTTGCTTTGCTCGTACAGATATGTACTGAATGACGGAGTAAAACAACACAAAAAGGAACTCTCAGAGAAATGAAGGGGAGTCATTTTTCATGTTTGACTCGTGTCTACAGTAAATTGCTTGCTACGGTAAACTGCCTTTGCTTCCTTCCCGCTCCTTGACAAACGAAGGCTAGACTGATGAAGAATACAAGAAAGGTAACAATATGTAACAGCTTTCCTTTCAGATAAGAAAAACTTGCAGCAAATATGAGAAGTGATGACAAATCACTCAAGGTCAGGTCTCCATTTTGACAAAAAGAATTAGTTTACAGCTACTCTAGAAAATGGAAGACTTATGCTGCAAACTGTACACACACACACACAGTTTTTATGACTAAACACTTCTATACATCTTTAAAACTGTTTGCATTCCTCTCATGGCAGCATTTCCTGAAAATGTAAGCTGGAGTGTATAATCTAATACTCACTAATTAACATGAGACCAAAAATCCAGTTTCCAGTTAGGAGGCAAACAAAAATTTGTTTTTAGAATTGCATTCAGCTTCGCATTGCTAATAAGTGTGATCTTTGGAGACACGGCTTATTCCAGTGAAAGGAATATGAAAAGCATGGGGTTTCTCATTTCAGTTGCCTCAAACTGCAACTCTAAACCTGCGATTCTCAAGATATAATAAAATCAATCAATTCTTCTGCTCATCATATTCAGTTAAAAACAACGTGCCTCCAAGAAAATGCTGCCATGCTGAAAATTTCAGCAAGATTTAAAATAATTTTCTCTCAATTCTGGGACACAACTCCCCACAGGGCATTTGAAAGCACCATTCTGATTGATCACTTCTGTGATGTTTGAGTTTGAGCAGAGTTTACATTGTTTCATACTTGATGTGCAAAATGGGCGTTTCTCCATTTGATTAGTTTTGAAAATGATTCCATGATTAAATAAATATCTAGCTTCATTGATACATTAATCTATCCGGTTTCAAGGACTCCTCACTACTTAAAGTCCCCTTTTTTATCCAAACATGGTCACATCTGATTCTAAGAAAAACCAGTGAAGTAAAATTAAGAAAGTGATCTCAGTTGTTGGCCTTTTTGTCCCTTGTATTATGAAAATCTAATTCCTGATGAGTTTGAGGGGTATTGACTCATTTGGCGATTTTGATTTAACAATCACCAACTCTTATTCACAGGAGTAGATCAAACACTTAACTTGCACACTGCTCTCGTTTAGCCAGACAGTCTGTCAGTGAATTTTTGAGGCAATAAGTCAGTAAATGTGGAAAAGTCTGTTGCAACAGATTTAATTAAACCAGATATTTATAAGAAACAACTCGTTAATCTGATTATTATGATCTTAGAAATTCAAAAGACTGTTTAACATTTGAATAATCAGCTAGTTTATTCAAATTTACATGGTGAACAACTAAATCACACATTTCTAAAGGGAGTCATTCAGACAAATGATTTAATAACCTTCATTTTATCTCTTGAGATAGGAATGAATGTGGAAAGTTAAAGTGATGCTCTTCATTGTTTTGTGACTGAATTTTTTTTATTTAAAGCTTAAGAAACACTGACATTTATTAAGCACTTTCCTGGTAATGCGTTGTCTCTGCTGCGTTTTAGATTAGAGTATAAAGAAACAGGATACAAGATGGATGTATAAATAGTTTTCATGGGGGGGTCAAAGTGCAAAAATCTGCTGAAGATCAGTGAAGTACTAGAGAGAAATATCTAGTAAGGGCCCCCCATTATAATAAGTTTTTTATGTGTTCATGTAAATGGACTGAAATGATGCAAGAAGAGTGCAGAAAACAACTTTAAACAGCAAAATAAAAAGTCTGAAGCTTATTTTCAATACCAGTATGGACAAATATACCATAATTGCTCTAAGAAAAAAAAAGGCTGATTGCAGATTTAAACTCTGGAAAAACTTTGTGCTCAGGCTCCATTAGATCATCATGTATCAAATGTTTACAAAAAAAATAAAAGATTTAAGTGTATTTTTCTCACTTGTTTGGCTGGGTCTTTCTTGACCAATCCAGTAGCAGCAACAATATTGCCTGCACCTTCCACAGTTTTCTGGGCCACAGCGGTAACCCCGGTAACCACCGCTCCGCCCACCTGAGACACTCCAGACACAGTTTTACCAGCAACTATAGGGACAAAAGAAGATGGGAAAGGAGGAATAGATGTGAGGACATTTGAGCAGACTGCACAGATCCTCTATACCTGCGAGGATTGTAAGCATGACACGGATCCCACAATGCCAGAAGCCGCCTGTGCTTCTGGATTCATTTAATGGTGAAGCTGCTGCTCTTTAATGGCAGGCTAAGGAAACAGGAAGCACACTCAGAATCAAAGCCTTTTTTTTCTACTGCTGTAACAAGAGGTTACAGGGTTCATTCACCGATTAAAACTTCTATAAATCACAGAGAGATAAGTAAATATAAAAATCAAGCCTGCAGATTTGCACAGAATAAGGCAGCACTGCCACCTGTGGAGCCGTTTGGTTAACTGGCTTAGTGTGAAGGAAAGGCTGCAAACTGAAGGCTTTTATTTAGTTTCCTTTGCCTTTGACTGTTCGAGCGTAGCACAGTTGTGTGGTTGTGCATTCTGTATGCATCAGAGCATCTTGCTTAACATCTATTCTTCTCAAAGCTTTTCTTGCCGCTTTCTGGGAACAGTGTGTGTGTTTGTGTCTCCAAGCGACAAAAAACGTGAACCATTTTTGTTGATATTTTAGGTGTTTTATAGCAGATGATCAATGCAACCATGTAAGTTTACTGAAGCCAAAGACACAATCATCCTCATGTTGAAATGCTTTTTCTTTTAACACCGTTTTTGTCATCACGCATCTGAACAAACAAGCCTAAGGAAAGGGGGAGCTGCAGCTCACAGCGAGCCATCAGTGTAATTAATCAAGACTTGACAACTCACAGGGCATCGCTTTGGCCTGTGTGGACTTCTGGAGAGCAGATTATCAGATCATCTCATTCAGATCGCTGACAATACATTATGCCCTGACATATTTCTCTCATAATCCTTTTATAATCCAGGCTTTAAAAGCCTTAGCATAAATTTACTTGCAGCCAGCATATAGGAAACAACAATTCAGCAATCTCCCTGGGTGCCACATGCAGCCTCCCTTTGCTTCCACGCTTGTTATGTATATGACAAATATCAAGGCACAGCCTACAGGGAGTAAAACAAGTTGTGCTTAGGAAGGCTGCAAAATATGACACTTACCTGCAAGGGGATATTATAACTCTTATGAACCACCCGAGAATTCATTAGAAGGAAGCAGTAGCTTATACTTCATGTGGGACATATTTTGTGTTTTGAAAAACTATGTTGCTCAGACAAGAACAAACATGTAAATTGATACTTGAGAATTTCAAGACCAAATACACTTAATATAAAAATACTTTATTTTACCTGTGGAGACTCCATCCTTAGTTTTAGTACCTGAAAAACAAACAGGTATACAGTTATTCATTATAAATATTGTTGCTTAAGAATAAGTACAAAAATGTTATTTTATTCAGTGTTACTGCTCTACTTGGTTTGTTCTAGATCACTTGATCAGAAATCCAATAAATTCCCAGAACCTACCAACAAACATGACCCCATCCTTCGTCATCTCAGCCGCTCCAGTCACTCCCTGTTTGGTTTTCTCCGCCGCTGCCACGACTCCATCCTTGGCTTTGGAGAAACCCTTCATTAACGCGTCCATGGCGGCTGGATCGGTTCCCGAATAACACGCGCACACAGCTGCGAGGGTGTCAAAACACACGATGAGAAGGGAAGGCACAGGGATGAACTGACACACTGTATTAAAAACACACTAAAAAACGATGCCACCGCCCCACATTTCTCTCCGACAGGTTTGTTCAGGGAATATTGTGTGGTGGAACAGAACAGCTCCGTTTCGAGGCTGCTACAAATCCCACCTGTAGGAATTGGTTGCATCCTGGCAGAGAAATCATGAATGGGTTTACTATTACTGTAAATAACAAAAAAAAAAAAAAAGACAGACAAAAGGGATCTTTTTGGTAGTAAAAATTAAACAATGGCAAATTGGTAGATTGTGTTCTTAGAAGAAACGCATGAGAAAAAAAAAAGAGATGCCTTTTACGCACCGGTTTGCTTCAACTTCCTTCCAGGCGAGAATGTGATGAGTGGAGACTCCCCCAAAAAGCAGGAAAACGGGTTTCTGGTCTTCAAACTTCAGCTGCCCTCAAGACGACGCGCGTAGTGTCCTCCACGCACTGACAGACACAGACAGAGAGGACGCACAGACGCTCCACAGGTTTGACAGACGCCTCCTACGCCACAGAGATGGAGAAAGAGCGATTGATCACTCTCGCACGCACGCGCACATACACACACGCGCGCTCCCCCACTCACACACAGATTACGTGGCCGCTTCTGTACGTGGGTTGTCCACAGCAAGTAGGAGCGTTGTGGCTCTTTAAGTCATCAGCGAGGCTGCTGGCGGCAGGCAGGCTGATTACGCGAGATCAGGTCGCAAGGCTACACTTATCCCACATGTGAGTAAGACGTTCACTAAAACACAATTTTTGTGCATTAAAACCCAATTAAAGGGCAGTTTGACCATCATATTAACCACCTTGTAAAAGGTGAATACATAAATAAAGAAATGCAGAAAAAAAGTGGACACAAGCTGTTTAATGACGCCCATAGTGTTACTTAGAAAAGATTTATATTTAGCTAAATGAAGTGCTTCACATACAGCTCTTTAGTAAAGTAAACTAATTTGGCCATTTTTATATGCACGGTTTCTAATTTTATAATGTATTTTTATAAGACCTGGTTTAATCTTTTTATTGTGTTTTATGTATAATCACCTCAGTCCTGCAAGTGTCAAGAAGCTTCCTGCTGCAACACACCTGACTCAAATCAATGGCTAATTAGCAGACTGATGAAGTCTGATAATTAAGTCTGATGTGTGTCAGGTGTGTTGCAGCAGGGAAAGTCCTAAACCTTGCAGGACTCAAGTCCATCTTTGTTACATGAACTGGACTGACTGACCTTTTTTGTTGCTGCATCTTGACTGACAGAGGTCCATAATGACCTAAATTCCAATTAAATATGTCCAGTGTGCTAATGAGAGTTTTATGTCATTAAAACAATTAGTTTTTAAGTTTTATAGAATGGTCTGTGCAATTTTGCTTCTTGACTGCTTTATTCACCCAGAAAACATCTTTATTAGGCTACCACAAAATGACATGAACAAGTGATGTCCTGTTAACTCTATAAAGGATCTTTGCTTTTATGACATTTACCTGATTTTTTTTTCTTTTAAAGATGTACACATTTAAAACTGGTTACTGTTTGAGTTTTGTGAAAAGCAGCTCTGCATTTCAAAGCAGGAATTGCAATAATTAAATATTAGATCTTCTAAGTTGATTCTGGTTTTGATCAGACTGTCTGCAGGCCAAACTATAAAGAATATTATAATTTAGTTTTATTGTGGGGTGTCGATTTAAAATTAAGCACCAGATGATGCATGTATTTATAATGAAATCAAATGTAACTTTGCACTCAGTATGAATTTACCTGCAGATCAAACTATTGTTTGGAAAATGTCTTTAAATTCTTGTGAGACACCTTATTTATCTCAGCAAATTCATGTGGATTTAATGACCCCATTTAATACCAGTAACACTAAAACCATCATTCAATGGTAAATTATATAAAAACATAAGAAACCATTAATAAAGAGAAGTTACTATAATTTATTTTAAATGGATAGGTTGAATTTTTTTTAACTATACACGTTCACAATAATAATCTTTAACAATTTATTGACTACGGACATGTTTTTTTTCTATGGATATTATCAGAAATTAGTTATCTAACCTTGCTTAATTGAGGAGAACATAAATCTTTTAATTTAATTAATCACATTTTATGAAAAGAAAACATTAAAATCAATATTAGATATTTTTTCTCTGTTTTTAATCCTCTCCTGTCTTCTCACTAAACTCTTGCAAACATACTCTTACATTTCCCTCTCTCATATATTTTCCTATATGTCCAAAGTTTCCCATCTATTTGAGGAAAATTTGATTACTAATTGTGTGTGACACAGCTGGAAGCCCGTCGACTGACCACAAGCACATAGGCCGACATGCCAAGTTTGTACTGAAATAATAACCAAGGCAAGGATTTGTCTGGCAAATCTCACAGACATTCAGAGTGCTTTGTTGCATTAAAACATGCAAATAGTTACACAATGAGTCAAAAGGTAATGCATTTTGTAGTTAGTTTGTCTGGCAACAAAATAATATCTACAAAATAAACACACAAAAACTATCTTCCTAAATATTTCTCAGTAAAGTGTGGTGTCTTGATCGACTTAGAAGCATTTTTGGTTGCTAAGTTGTCTTTTTTTGGACACAAGCTTGCATAAAACCTTTTTTAACATGAGTTATTAGAATATTTTGCCCTGTGACAGACAGGCAATGAATGATTGAATAAATAGAGCATTCAAGAAAACACCTGAGCATAGATAAATGTTTACATCAACTCACCAAACAAGTTTCTCAGTAAACACAACCGACTGAAATTGCATTCATTATTAGACATACTGTTGTTTGCAAAGCCAGTGTTGGTTCTTGACTTCAGGATCATTTGAGCAAATACTGACAGGTATAAAACCTTGGTATCATCATTAAATAGGAAGCAGTTTCTATAGAAACGTGGTCATATGTGGTGGCAGGTAGCGAGGTTGTTCTGAGTATATCTGAGTATAAAGAGTAAACCCACTTATTTTTCAGTCAGCATTGAGTATACCCTCTTCTGAACCCGTTGTCCTGCAATCCTAAAATGGTGAGGTCATAACACCCCTACCCCCGCCCCCACTCAGAGTCTAACTAGATAGCACTCCCTGCATTTCCAACAAATATGTGCTGACATGTTCACATTTTTCCCTTTTAATATACATGATGGAAATAAGCAAATAATAACAACAAATACAAATATTTATGTGAATGCATGTCAACCGGCTTGCTAAACTGAAGCTACACTGGTGCAGTTAGCCAGCAACTCCATTACCCATAGTCACCCCTCTTTCTGAGAGGATCGGGTGAAGATGCTGCCTCTTCCTCCACAGATGCTGCTACTGTGTCATAATCTGTTTCCCTTTCCAGCCTTGAATCCACCCATCAGTACATGTCTGCTTTTCTATAACCAACCAATTACGACCCAGTTTAATAAAAATGCATAGCTTTCTCACAATCTGCTGATAGTTTAGTAATTTCATAACTCGTCCACAATGACATCAAAGAGCATAAATTATGTAATGATGATTCCTTCTGTAATGATTATGTAATGCATTTTATGAGAACTTCCATCCTTCC
>JBAMIG010000020.1:8224952-8236814 GCA_037177335.1 Kiunga ballochi
TATATCTATATCTATATCTATATATATATATATAGCGGTAAATTGATAAATACTTTTTAGTTTGGAAATTTATGGTACATATTTAATTCTTTCTAAATGGAAACCAAATCCTGAGCTGCATTTGATCTCATGATACAAACAAAGCATGAAGCAGATGTTACATTAACATGCTGAAGCATGTTTGGGGGTAATCTGCCAGTCATTATTTAGCTTATATTTCACTTAATATAGCTCCTTTAAGTGGTACTGTATATTAACAGCTTGTGGTCTGAGGATACATACATTCACAAAGCTTTGAAGGGAAAAGATGTTCTACTCTGTGATGTGTTTTCAGCTGTTAGACTCAGCTTTTACCCCCTTTGGCCTGTAATTAGCTCAGAAGAAATCTGGTGCTATCTTTGCAACAAAACATAGAGCCGTTAGTTGCTGTGAGAACAATCTATCACCCGATTTTACCTTTTATCTTGCATGAAAAAAGAAAAGCAGGATGGAACATGAAATGTTAAAAATAGAGAGATGATTTGCCACACACAGAGACTGAACTCGGTCTTTGTGAATATGAAGCTTCAGCTCACTGTGGGACATGATGACAGCACTGGAGAGAGAGCAAATGTGCTTACTCAGTTTGCCTGGATTCCCCCTGAACTGTTCCGGTGCTTGATGCCAAACGGACAGCATGATTTTATCATTATGACTCTCCCTTTTGTTTCCTATTAGGAGGTTGAAACCATGGATCCTTAATGCTTTCTACTAATCTTGTTTATGTAAATACATTAATGTTATTTAAAGTCACACATAGGCTAAAGCTGGAGTTTGTTTGAGAAAAGTAATTAAAAGATTTACATTGAGGCAAGGTTAGGAAAAATAGAAACTTTGTATCCAAAATGTCACAAACGCCTGTTTTTTCTATGATGCAATAGCATCAGGTTTGCAGCACAATGAAGCAGTTTCGAGGACAAAACTCTTCCACCTGAGTTTGTGCACAGAGGTCAGCTGCAAGCTGCACCCAAACCTGAAAAGTATAGCGAACCATAAAACGGTTGACGTGAAACATCAGCAGCATTTACACGCCCTGGTATCGAGGACGACTCTTTGTGTGATTTTTCCAATACAGAGCATATTGCCATGCATTTACATGCAGGAAACAAGTTTGACGCCATTGTCACATGGCGCGATGCCCAGCCATTCCAGGTCTGTACTCTTCCCTTGTTGCCAAAATGACTCCCCAAGCCTCGGTCTGAGTCAGCAGAGCAGGGAGGGTGCCCTGCAGATTTAGTCCACATTTGTGCGAGCGAGTCAGAGCAGACATGTTGGAGAGGTTGGAGACATAATTTTATACACAAGAAATGCAAGAGCTGAGTGGTATTTTGGGCTTTTGTAATGACATAGTCAGCAAGACAGAGTAAAAAGTAGTTAAGAGGTAAGCACATAATCATAGGAAAGTATGGGCTTCTGCTCTATTGTAATACAAAACAAGAGAAGTGGCCATAAGTCTTATATATAATTAAAAATCATAATAATCTGGTTAGGCAGTAGCAGAAGTATGAAATCAGCATTCTCAAATCATTTACTGGTATTTATGTATAAACATCCATTTACTTAAACTTTTAGCACAAATTGGGTTTGATTAGATGAAACACTGGTGCCATCACCAAGAATTGAAAGGATCTGAATTTGGCTAAATTTTCCTGTTAAATATACCATATACTGTAATAGAATCTATTTAGATATTTATATCATATTAAGAGAGTTTTTTTTTTAATATATAAAATAGGAAATAGTGACACTACCATAATTTTATTGCAGTATTTAAAGCACCCAGTGAGAAAATCATTTTGCGCCACCTGTGTTTTTGGGTCAGCTGCTTGGCGTCTCATGGGCAACATAGGGCTCGTGTGCAGTGTTTCAAATGATTGTTTGGAGATGTGAAACTTTATATTGGTCATATTGTGGAATAGCTCATGGAAAATTATGTTCTGGGTGTGTTGCTGGGTTGGCTCATAATTTATGGACGGATTGAGGGCAGAACTAATCAGCTCCCTGTTTGTTGATGATTCTTCATAAACTGTAGAGATGAAGAGTAAAAGTTTGTATGTTGCCTATTAAAAGAGCTACATCTAAGATAACAATGAGTTATAAAAACGTTTAAAAGTTGTGAGAAGCTTTACTTATTTTACAGTGGGAGAGGATACTTAGCAGTAAAATGAGAACATGTCACTGAAGTCATTACAGAAAATGTAGCCTATTAATTTTAACGTATTTTTGTAATGTTAATATTTACTCAAATAGTAATCAAATGTAACATTTGGATTTCTCGTAAAAAGCATTTGACTTTATCTTGATAGGTAGATAGGAAACTGGTTGTGGACAATGGACAACAGATTCACAGTGGTGCAACCAGGTGAACATTTTGGTACCTCATTAGCATTGGCATTAGCATCTGAGTGCTTTAGGTTAGTTTAGCACAAATTGAATAGCAAAACAAGCTAGGCTTGTGTTCACAACAAAAACAACAAGACAAACCAAAAAAAATTGTTTTGTAAAAATAATCTAAAACTTGCTAACAATTTCCCCCATCAAAACCAAAGTAGCTTAGGGTTAAGCCCAAGTTAAAAGTTAGCTTGATATGTTTTCCTTGACAGTCATCAAAGATGGACATTTAAATGCTACTAACTTGTAACTTATTCAGTAACACACAAGTAAAATTTGGAGTGCTAAATGTTTACCATAGTTTTTTATGTAAAAGTAAAAAACAAATGGTTCTGTCTGTAAATCAGTTTATTTATTAGAAACTGCTCTTTGTTTAAATGACTTATTTTAGATATTAAAAACAAAAAGGCATGCGTCTGAGTTTCAGATAAAATGTCAGCTGAAGTTTAATAGTTTACAGATTTGTTAATTAAATCTGACCTTCACGTTTACCCATACTAGAGCTTATTTTAGCTGAAATTATGTCATCAGATGATGAGTTAGAATAGTCACTTAGATTATCTGTAAATATTTAATACTAATTTGATTTAATATTTATTGCTGGAGTTCAGTCACATCTTCAGCCTGCTTTTTTCATTGGACTGCATATTTTTTGTTTTAAATCATGAATCTCCTGTAATAAATCCAGCACTCTGAGGTCAGAGCGGTTTGTTCGAGAGATAGAGAGATGATGAACAAGAGGAAAGAGAAGCAGATGCTCTCTCAGGAGGAGGGTTGAGGCTGCCCACCTCCTCTCCCCCTTCGTCCCCTTATTTAACTCTAAGAGCATATGGACATTAAATAAAAGACTGCAGGACTAGAAGACATGCTGAGGATAAACAAAAAAAAGTAGTGGAGGAGGAAACAAAGAAAGTTATGCAAAAATGACTTTTCTGAAATTAAAGCTGGGATGAGAAAAGGTGATGGAACATAACAAGCACAGCTTTGTTCAAGAGGCAGCATTTGCTGAGCAAAGGTGCGGTGTGGATAGCCTTCATTTACTTGCACCCCAGTTTGGACTGATTTTAATCCCCATCAAGTTGCAGAAAGTTTCTAAGGCTTAAATTTTAATAAAACCATGTGCTTTGATTGGGTGACTGAACATGTAATTTACGATGACAGTTTGCTTCACCGAAAGATTAAGGAAGTGTCCATTTCTGGACAAACTCTTTTTATAAGCTCTGTAATGCTTTCAAATCACATTTGCTGGATTGTTAGAGACAAGTGAGACTGAAATGTTGTTTGAAATGTATTTCTTCTGACAGAAAGAAATAGCTCTCAGTTACGATCATTTGCATGGAAAGAAGGCTTCAGTCCACCCAACATGTGTTTGGCTCAATAATCAATATTTCTACATGCTGCCTGTCATATGCTGTAATTTTCAAGTAAAAATGCTTCCTTGGTAAGTACATGACATTTTCCTATTTCACTTCTCTTTAATACAGTAATCTGATTTATAATTGTTGCTGTGTTGATAAATATTGTGGTCTGTCATTGCTTCCACGAGACAGAAGTACTTTTTTTTTTGTTACGTGGGGGGTGTGCACTCAAGGCAGGATGAAGGCAGGATGAGGCCGGTAAAATGCAGTAAACTGTGATTTAATTAAATGAAAAAGAACTCTGATTTAAAAGCAAGAAAAAAAAACTAATGCACCAACAAACAGTACAGGATACCAAGGGGCAAAACAACACAATGAGCAAAATGAGACACAGGTGAATACAAGAACTAAATCCAACCAGGTGAAATACCAAAAAGGAAGTAAAGCTATAAACAATAAATAAACAACAAAAACACAACACAAAAAGTCCAAACTATGACACTTTTCATGTCAGCATGTTCTTTGTTTAGCAGCATATTTCACATGAATATCAGCTGTAACTAAGCAAATCACTGGTTGACCATTCTTTAATAGTTTAAGTCATCAAGATGCAAAAATCTGAGAATTTATCAAACATAAAAAAAACACTCGAGAACTAAGTTGCAACCTCTGCCAGAAAAAGGGCTATTTTCAGGCTACAGACAATAACTCTCACCCAAAAAAGGTGAGAGACTCTCCGCTGTTGGTGTCCATGTTTATTTCTGAAAACACAAAGACATCACGTGCACGCTCTTGGTTACATCATCGTGTCTTCTGCGTATGTGAAGAATCATATACGAGTCGCAATTAATGAAAATGTGAACAGATTTTAAATAAATATGGATTTCACAACAAAATCCAAATTTAGCATTTTTGTAGGAGTGTCTTTATTTATTTAAACAGAGAATTAGTGGCTAAATGCTACATTTAAAATGAACTAACATAAAAACATACAGATTTAAGTTGAGCTGTTTTTTTTCCCATGTATCATGATAAAAAAGTGTCTCTAACGGAATATGAGTTATTATAGATCACATTGATAATTTAGCTTTTGTCAATGGTGCTTGAAAAATATTACAATCTTAACAAACCTTTACAGAGTTGTGATTATCCTATTCGTTTGTCTTGGGACAGACCCGGTCAAGATCATGACACAAATGATCTGGATTAGATTTTAAAAGGCCTTAAAAACTAAACTTTCCACACAAAAACATAATACCATTGGGCCTTTGACTCTTAAAGAATGATTGCAGTCCCAGATGTATGTCCGTTTTACCAATGATCATGTTGCTTTATACATATTCGAATGAAAGTTTGTGTCTGTAACTCTCTGAAGGTGAAAGGGTCTTTTTTAGAGAGGATTTCTGCCGTTGCTCATTACAGCCCAGATGTTGCCTCATGATGAGCTCATTTCACTGGCCAAATGACAAATCAGGCTTCTTTTCACTTGCAACAAAACAGTATCTCATATGGTCTCCTCAGGTCGGAGGAAGGATTACTTGTCTGGTGAGACTTTTTAACCTTTGACCTTGGCAAGAATATTATAAGAGCAGCACGCATTCATTTCGCAAGAGGTATGGCTCCTCTGAGCTGCGTCAAGGTGACGCATCCAGCCAAGAATGTGCTGATTTCAGATGTGGCGAATGGCAGCCGTGATGACTGTCAAATCATTGCAGCGATGTTATTGAAAACATCTTTCTCTCTGCAGGAGACACTCAACCCAGTTCTAAGAAAGCTAGTAAACCACAGCTCAAGTAAAAAGAAGCAATTAAATCATCTGATTGGTTTAAAGACTGACATTAAGGCAGATCTCCACTTGGCTCAGGGAATGGTGGCAAATGATCATGTGACACTGATTCCTGTGATCACCTAGTTACAGTTATCAGATAAAGCAGCACTAAACATATTGATTTAATGGATCAATGAACTACAGGCCCTGTAGGACTTTATGTTGGCTTGGAGTTATATTTGTGCTGTCTGGAATTTGGTATTTAACCAGGATTGATAGCAGGACTTAAAGAAATTCTTGTGGTTAAAAGCCTGAAGGAAAATCATTGTTAGTGAATGCTAATTTATTTAGCAGGAGACATTGTGTCTAATTTAGTGCAACCAGCTTAGATGGTGTGGATAGCTCTGAAATTATTGCTGCTTGTTTAAAATTAGGAATGTTTTCTTTCATTGGCAGTAAATAATTTTCACGGTCATATTGGACAACAGCTTTTGATAAAAGTCACAATGAATCTTTGTTATATCAACATTGTTGCAAACTTTCAAAGGGTTCCTCTGGGATCCATCTCACTGGCCACCATCAATCTTTTTGTGTCATGGGACAAAAATTGGAGGTAGTTAGCACATTACATCATTAAAGTAATCATAATTTCCCTTTAGACAGAGTGTTTGTGTGACTTTTTAGCCTGTAAAAAGTGTTTTCAATAGAAATCCTAAACAAAAGGAATGTTCTGCTATTGTTAATCATATTACTGTTATAACTGGATGTATGAGACCATAATATCCATATATTCTGATCTCACATGCTGATATGGACAAAACAAGTTGTATCACTTCTAGTATAATGCATTTAGCACCCATTACTTGGTATGTGTATTTGTGAAAGTCATTGTTTGTGTTGACTATACATTGTGAAAGAGTGATAAAATGCCTTGATTTCATAGTTAGTGTCTGCAATCAGCGCCTGAAATGTTTGTTTATCAAAGGATGGGACTGATATTCTTTGCTGGCAAATCATCTATGATACTGAGGCATTCTGTTTTTCCCCCAAGAAAATAAAAATGACAACAACAAAGAAAATGTACAAAAAAAAAAAAAAACAGGAGGAGAAGTAACACCGAATGTTGTGTTGTTGTTGTGTCATATCTCAGATTACAGCTGTTAAACACCAGGCGGGCTGCATTTATCCAGCACTCATACACTGTTATGACCGAGTTAGACACACATGAAATGCTACATTGATTTTCTGAACATACATTTCCACAACATCTTGCAAATGTTTGATGTTTTAGTTCATCTGTTGAAGTCAATCCAGTTTTTCTTAGAAACCCTATTTCTGTCACAAACTGTAAACCATTACAAGATGACCTTTTATTGACTAAAAAACTTTAAAGTGACTAAAAGAATAAAAGTGTTCCCCTGCAGGTTATAAACATATCCAAACACAACTAACTCAAGTTAAATGGATCCAACAGCCTATGTGTGTTTGACAGTGGGTTATTTTGTTCATACATGTTTGTCGTCACAATATAGGCTTATGTAAATGTGCGGCTTGTTTGCAAACTAGGACTAAAAATAAAAATAATTAGGATTGGA
Source organism: Kiunga ballochi (assembly GCA_037177335.1). NCBI lineage: Eukaryota > Metazoa > Chordata > Actinopteri > Atheriniformes > Pseudomugilidae > Kiunga > Kiunga ballochi. Next base: position 8,232,104 of record JBAMIG010000020.1, read on the forward strand.
AAAGTGTGACTTTTTTAATTAGTATTGATGGATGGAGGTTAAATAACGCTTCATCTCATTTCTGACAACTTTAATTAGTTGCTTTGTTTGCATTTTTATTTTGGTCAAATTAGTACCATGACCAAATAAATGAATAAAATAATAATAAAATGAATTACAAAATAAATCTAGTTACTAGCTACAGTTACTTTGAGGAAACGAGCTTTGTTATCAATAAATAATAGAATAATTAGCTTGTGTTCCTTCTGTTAGAACATAAAAAAATGATCAGAGAAATGACTGTTTTTGGCTTGCCTTGATGATTTTTTTATACCCACAGGTTGCTTAAATTGCCTCGTGCACCTGCAGATATGTGTCTCTGTTTGTTTTTAACCCTTTAACACCTGAACTAGGAAGAACTTTATTTGAGCATTCAACAAAATCTGAAAAACACAATTATTTTTTCCATTTTTTTTACTTTTTACTGCAAAACAACAACTCAAAATAATTATAGTGTATTCTGCTTTCAGATATTCACAGGGTGCAGGAGACCAGTATCATATGGTGAACAACAGGGTTTTGAATCAAGTTTCTGCCATAAAGTAATACAAGCTGTACGAATCCAATAGGTCTCGCTTACCTCAGCAAGCGTTTCCTGAAAAGAGGAAAGCTCAAGGTCTTCATTAGAAACACCGTCTCTCTTTTTTTCCTCTTAGATTGTATTTGCCTCTTTGTGTTGAGCTTCCTCTTTTGCTTGTGACTTTGCATAAAGAGGATGTTGTTAATGTAGAGCAACCCTGTTGTCCACTATTGCTGAGAGCCTTCATACCAGCAGCATCTTATAGATGGTATATTCTGCCACAATAACTGTAGCTGCAAGTGACAATTCAATAGCTTTGTGGTATGTCTTGGTATTCTGACCTTCCTCATTCATACAAATCACTGCAGGCTACCACATCAGCACATGAGATTCAACAGTTTTGCCATGAATTAAATGACCAACTAGTTTTTACTATTTCCTGATTATTAAAGGAACATAAGTGAATTCTCACAGAAAACTAAAGGTCATATAAAGCCTTTTTACCAATGCAGGTGATTTATTGTTTCCTTATTATTAACAAACCAGAGAGAAGAGTTGTAAATGCACAGCAAAGAAGGCTGTTTGCTTCTCTCCAACTATTGGGATGAATTTGCACATGATCCAATAAAGTGAAATGAGTACAACTCAGAAATTCCAGTGATTGCATGTTGTTGACACAAATCATGTGAAGATTACTTCCCAGCAACAAAAATTATAGCATCGGGGATAGGAGTAGGATTATGGTTAGACAAATAAAAGGGTTTGGTTTAGTTTACGTTCAAGCTTGAGAAACTATATTTCCGGTTAAAAGCGAGGTTAGAATAAAAAAAAACATTTTATGAAACTCATGCTTCCCCCGCAGTAGAAAACTCTTCAATTTTAACTGAGAATTAAACTCAGGTCAGCAGAGACCACACCCACCCATCTACCAGACCCACCGCAACACCCTCACTTTCCACCACGTTAACACGGTGTGAAAAACCACTGGTTGTTTCCTTCACATAACACTAATACGGTGGGAAAATGCACTACTGCCGCTGCTCATAAGTAAATCATTTGCACCCGTAAAGCTGGTCCTGCTGATACCATGGGCATTTTGGGATGGCACAGAGCAATAGGAGTGGTGCAAATCATCAAATTTAGACAAAAAGTGAACAACTTATTTAGCTATAAGGCATATCTAGGGTTGCAAAATTACCCACCTTCCCAGCCTTCCAGCTTTTTTCTGTGCTTCTCGGTTTCAAGCATCTCTGAAAGAATTCCTAATTAGAGCCAGATATGAGCTGCCAAATTCTTCTCAATGGTTTACTGAGCGCTTATGTCAGAGATGCAGCAGAGGTGAAAGTTGAAGCAGATGATTCAGTTTGCTTTTTGTAATAAGAAAAGGTTCATAGAAGCATGGCCTTATACTTCACGTCCCTTGATGTTTAATTGACGTTTTTAAAAGTCAGCTTGGTTATATATATCTGCTTATTCTTTTAGATTCATTGTTTTTTAATCAGAAGGTTCATAAAAATGCAATTAACTCGTCACCATTTGGTGCTCAGAGCCTTTAATCACAAAGGGAATCAATCAAGTTGAAATAATTACCTGGGCCTCATAAACTTGGTGAAATGAAATATATTGACTTTTAGATCTTGTTTCTTCCACATGTAAACATTGAATTTTACAGTTTGGTATTTTATCAGCGTATTAGATATCTTTTTTTTTTTTTTTTTGCTTTGTTTATGATGAAATGCAAAGATAAAGATTGGTTTCAAGCTATTAAAATGACATATAGAGTGAGACCTCTATGAGTCTCTGACAAAGAAGGCTTTTTACAGTTTAAACTGGCATGAAGACTAATAGGATCAGTTTTATTAGTGTGGTCTTTCAGCCACAAGTGGTTTGGATTTTGGGGAGGTCAGGGGTCATCATACATCTTAATCAGGCTGTAATAAGTATCAGCATGAACTCTCACCTTCGTCATCTCTAGCCTGTTGCTCTAGACGCTGCGCAGGTTTTTCATTAACTTACAGTGCTTTAAAGGTCTTTGTTTGCATTTATGGCAACGTTTCTTTATTTTTACAATCCAAAATTAATGCTTTAAAGTTTCAGAGGTTTGTTGCATTAGCCCATGAGCATTACATTGTGTTGCAAAACGTCTTGGAAAAGTGAGATGATCCAGCTGCAGCATTTTTTCTCCTTTTCTATAACAAAAAAGAGGAAAGAAAAGAGTTTTACATAGAATAAGGTCTAAATGAACTGTTTGCTGCATCTGTAAGATGGAGTTTGCATCGGAACCAAGCAAACGTGACACCCTCAGGAGAGACAAGTTGGACAGACCCCCCAGATGTCTGTGTGTTCAGCAAATGTGATTAGGGGTCAATTAGGAGAGGAACATTTTGACACATGTCTTATATTTGGAGTGAGAAGAATCAGATATCAGCAGTGGAGGAAGGTGGAGATCGTGTGGATGATATTTAATACATTGCCAAAAGTTGAGTCCACAAGGTGTCTTTAAGTTTATGATCGTTCTTAATCTGAGATCCCAAGCAAAAGGTACCGTATCTCCTCTTTAACTGTGATATACTTCTATAGAGTATTATTACCACAGTTCCACTAAAATGTAAGGCTTTCTAATTCACAACTTCTCACGTTATCTTAGAAAAAAAATGCCTGTAATTTTCTCTGGGAGTCAGTCCACAACATAAGCTAGTGAGAAAGTACACTTACAACACTGCCATGACCGAACATTTCTACATACGTACATAAAGCAAGTAATATATCCAGATTTCCGACGTCACTGCATAGCTCTGTGAAACCACTAAAGCAGAGCTGAGCGCCTTGTTTTGGTAAACACGTCTCTAGAAACCACCCCGATCAGAATGTGGCTCGGCGGCTGCTGCCAGAATTAATATGTGGTTAATGACATGGTTTGGCAAACTGCCCTGCACTATTGATCGAATGTGGACTCCTCCACTCATCTTCCTCACCCTAATGTAAAACATTCATCACCCGTGATTTCCTCAGACCAACTTAGCTGAATCATGTACATTATACGCTGTTTTTTCCTCTTAAGCAGCTACAGGGTCCTCAAGCAGAAAGTGAATATTTCAGATCATCAGATTTGCATCAGCTTTACATACTTTAGTACTCTACGCCCTTAAGTGGGTTAAAAGCCACTGGCTGAGAGCCTGTTGCTGAGAGGGCCGCTTAAGTTATCCAGTAACACATGCAACATCTTCTCAAGTAACTATTTTTGCAGATTTCTGCAGAGCCAGGTAAGCTCAAAGAGATGCCAAAAACAACAGAAAAATTGCTGTGTACTGCTAACACTGTGTGCCTAGCTAAAGAGTATTTCCTTTTGTAAATGTGGGATACACATGACAACATCTGGAGGTGATCTATACTGCATGGAAGTTTAATTTTAACACTAACTCTTGACAGCCAGCAGGAGAAATGGAGTCCCCCAAATGTAGCATGGGTCGCTCTGAATAGAGCAATTAATTGGTTTGAGAAAAAGAAAAATCAGGAGGCGCTGTCACGCACTTTGAGGTTGCAGGCTTATCCATCTGTCTCTGTTTGTGTCTCTGTACCCGGGATGGGCTCCAGGTGTGTTGTAACTCTGTGGTGGTTTCTAGGAGTTACACTCAGTGCTCAGGCGCCAGAAAGCTGTGGTTCCTCATGATAAGTTTTCATGAACAGTAGGTACAAATGAGCTACAGTTAAACCCCCACCCCCACTCACCCCCCTTTACACACACACACACACACACACACACACACACACACACACACACACACACACACACACACACATCACAGAACAGTGTTAGGTAACAGTCATTAAGTCAGATTTGGATTTTGGCTATAAAGTTTAAAAGTTTTAAATGTTTTTTGCAATATGCAAATGATTAATAATGGGCGTGTGTGTGCCATATCATGGTCAATGTTGGGGTGGAAATCATGCTTTAGTGTGCGCACAGAGTTTTACAAAGATTGAATCCTCAAAACAAAACAGAAGTGTATCGTTACAGCTTTCTAAAGTTGTGTAGTTTTTTGCACATAATTTCTTTTGTGCATACAATTGTAGCAGTTAAAATAAACATAGATATAAATTATAATCTTGGGTTCAACAACTTTAAAAATGGAAATCTTTTTTAAAGAGGTT
>JBAMIG010000020.1:8247311-8257712 GCA_037177335.1 Kiunga ballochi
TATATATATATATATATATATATAATTATATTTATAATATTTGTCTCCTGAACAAAGGTGTGTAATTTAAATACCACTTTTACAGGTGGTGAAATATCTGTAGGATAACTACAGTGTGTTGCAGCTTCAGTCTTCACAAATCTGACCATAAAGCTTTCCACCATTATTGGCACTAAATGGCTGTAGATGAATATCAGAAAAGAGTTTAATGCAAAAAAGGATTTCACATTTCTTATTAGTTTGATTGTGCGAGTTTGCCACCTAAATTGTTCTGAAGCGGCCAGGTTGTTGTTCCTTATAGTTACTTATGTGGTTGATTTGGTTTATTATGCACAAATGTAGATAAAAATATTAGCAGAAAGGCAACATTTTGATTGATTTGATCCATGATTCAGATCCAGACTTTTTATAGGATTTTTAATTCGGCCTTAGTTAAAGATTGTATTTAGTACTGCTTTTGTTGTTTGCTGTCTGTCACAGACAGATTATGTTTCATAATGGCTTACAGAACTTAGCAGATAGTATTTGAAGAACCTTTAATATCAAACAAATCTGGATGTACTTCAGACTGAACTAGTTTTGCTTCACCTTACAACAAATCTCATTAGGTTTGGCATTGGCACACAGTCATCAATCAATGATCCATAATGTCATTCAGAAGTTTGAATGAGCAATCTACTTGATTTATCTAGCTTAAAAACAACGCTAGTTGGTGTGTCTTTTTCTTAAGTCTAAGAAGCATTTTGAAATCATTGTGTCAGAGACATGATGAAATTCCCAGGGGGTAATCCAGAAATAAGAGGTGAGTGGCTCCTAAAATAGCTTGATATCCTCCCTGTGGTGGTTCCCAGCTCTGTGACATAGGACTGAAATCGACACTATAATCTTCTAAGGTATACGATACACTGCTCCTGTGTTCATATGTTTCTTTTAGACGTACACAACCACCTGCAGAATGAGGAAATGAGGATAGTCATGGCTCCTGGGTATGTGTGAGCACACAAACCATTTAACCGTAACGACACCTCATTCACAACAGGTACACAAACTTTATTGTTCCTCTCTTCACGTCATCTTGCATACTGTGGAGCCAGCTCATGCACTTGTTTGCTCTATACAGGAATAAACCTCTTACCTATGTAACAAGAAAATACATGTCAGTTTGTAAAAATGTAAAAGGCTACCCCCCACCTCCCTTTTTTTCTTTGGTTTCATTTGAAAGAAGAAACATTGACGCCGAACACAAAGTTGTATTTTTCCTGTAGCACACACAGTGGAGCTGTGTAAAGGTGATTGTGTGTGTGCATATCCTTACGTGACGTTTGCACGCCTACGTCTCTGGCTTTTTGTGCCGTTCTATAACGTGGATAGCACAGTTCCCTGCATCAGATTTTCCCTGGCACAGATGTAACAAGCTCATGTCTGAGATGTATGTGAACAGGCATACATACTGTAACTTGGCATAATGGGGCAGTGGAATAAGTCCGCACACATACTCTCTCACTTCCAAAAAAACTGGACGTCATCCACTCTGGCTGTAAAGTCTAGAAGCCAAAGCAGAGCAACGAGGTCACATAGTTTGAAAGAACCGCTGAGTGAGTCACACGGTTCTCTTAAAAAGTCTGGTGGCTGGAGATACTGTTGGAAAAGCACATTAGGAGTATTACAAGGCATACTAAAAGGGTTAGATATCTTTGTGGACCATTTATATGAATTTATAATACTGTGTCAACCATTTTTATTGCGCACTTTAAGCGGATATATGTCAACATTACATCTAATTATCTGCTTTTACTGGGAGTTTTGGTGCAAAAAAGCTTTAAAACATTGATCTTGCTGTAGTGAATGCTTACTGGCTGTCAAACTCTATAGCTCTGGTTCTACCAATAATGTACCTCTACATCAGAGGCAAGAGTTTCATAGAAAAACATGATGCCTTAAGTCCCAAAGATCAAGATTTGATCCCATCCTTAACTTTTGTTTCATGTCCATACTTCCTTTTCTTGACAATTCTCCCACCAAAGATCAATAAAGTCTGTGGGCAGAAAAAAAACACTATTCGTAACGTTATTAGATTGCCAAATTTGAATGAGTACCTTGCTTGTGTAACGTTTATAGCCATTTATGTGCAAGAGCAAACCTAATTTAATTCTTCAGAACCGCTCAGTGTTTTTAAAGTCTACTTGATTACAGCACCATACTCTGCATGCTGTGTCATGAATGTCATTATCAGCTGGTGAATTTACTTCAATGGCTTCAAAGTGCTCGATTGATCACAGTTCAAAAAATGTCCACATATGACGAGTGTTTTGCTGAGGTGGCAAATTTCCAATTTTGGTTCTCTAGAAATCCATGGGAACCCACTAATTTAGTTCACTTCTAACAGCCAGCTTTCTTTTCAGGCTCATTAAATCCATGTGTCTAATAAACAGCCTGTGTTGTAGCTCCACTCTATAGTACTGTCTGCATATACAATGGTAAAGGCTTTGAAACATTACATCAGGCTCAGACTAAGAATATTGACCCTACTATCATATTTGAATAATTTTGGACCAGTGAACTTTACTAAATCTATGGTAACATGAGGAAATAGTGAGCATTGCAAACATAGTTCTGCGAACACTGCTATAAATCACAAGTTAGCAAATCATAATTGCTTGGCCTGGCATACATTTCTAGCTATTAATTTAGTATCAAACATAAAAATAAGCATGGGGCATTGTCACACATGAAGTCCATAACACATGACATGAGTATTTTTCAGAGGTGCCCCATCACACATGCAAAAAATAGATTTTCTCTGTGAAGCCTAATATAAGAACTGGAAATACTTTTAAGTCGTGCCTGACTAGAGTGCACAGGAAGTGCTGTGATGAAAAAAAAGTTAACTTAGGCTAATTCAAGAATTCTTGCAACAGTAGACCACCTGCTTGGAGAATGAATCTCCATGTCTCTTAGCAAGTGTCTGTCCAAGGTTTCTTTTGATTCTCACTAGCATTCAAGTTGATCCTTTTCATGAAATGTATTTGAGTAACTTGTCTTTAAAAACTGGCATACAGAAACAATGCATTTGTGGGATTAGAGTGGGATATTTGGCTAACAAGAAATGTAAAGATGAATAGCATAGCTAGCATGATGCTAAAACATGCTAGTTTTAAAGTGGTCAAGTTTGATTTGATTCCTATGAGACATTCATCTATGGTTTCTGGAAAAACTAAACCATAATGTACATAAAACTGGTGACAAACAGTCAGCTATTTCACGTCTATAGTTAAAACGCTACATTACTGAGTCCTCCCTGATATTTTTTTTTAGCAATTCTTTAAATTTGCTTTACACAAACTTAAAGCTTGAACTGCTTCTATTTATATTTTCTGATATATTTTGGCCAAACAAGCAAAACATAATAGTTCTCAAATGTCAAATGATGTCCTCAAAGGTACTTATTATTCTATACTGGACTATTCCTAAAAGAAAATCTGTAAAACCCATTGGTTTACCATGCAAAGACAATACTCTCAGACTTTCTTGTGCTTGCTCCAAGCTTCTTTATGATGAATGGCATGGCATCAGATTTGTACAATCGATATTTATGTCAGTTTAATGACACTTGATTTTATAAATAAGAATTTCATTGACCCAAAATGGCTTTTTAAGTGTAACAGACGAAGAGAGACAGGCAATGGGCGAGGATGGAAAGGGTAGGGGGGTTGAGGGGGTGGCTGTTAGTTCATGAGCTGGTGGCCCATCTGGTTTGAGTTACTGAAACCCCCCTCCTCAATTAGACTCAGCGTGATGTCAATAAAATGTCAGAGTAGAGAAGCCATCACTTAAATTGGGCCTGTCAAGTATTGTTCTCTCTGCAGCATTCCAGCGGGTACGATCAGTCTACGCTAAAATGATTTGTAGTTTGATTAAGGTTACCACAATGTGCCATTTCTGATTTGATTTGGCTGCATGCCTTGAGAGTGCTGCCACAAAAGTTTTACTGTTACTGAGGTTACTGTCTGCAGAGAAAAAGCACTGATGAAGGAAAATGCTCCATGTTAAAAATTATTTTTGAGCATGAGGCAAGAAATTATTTAGCTGGACTTTTAATTATTTTTATTATTTTAAGTTTCCACACCGTAGTTCTTCACAATAGCACTATTTTCTCTACTCTTCCAACGTTTTGCTATGTAGCACTCAGATTTATGCATAGATATTAAACTGCATACCATAGGGAGGTTTGGAGAAACAGTGGTGACGTTTATGCTTCTCGTCTCTTATTGCACAGCAAATTTATTAGGAGTTCCCTGGTTTTTGTGAAGGGAGTTTCCCACCACGGCTGTTTCTTCTCTTCTACAAACCATGGATCATCCTACAGTGCCTGTGTGCTGAGATTCAGGATTACTGTTGTCATTTTACATCCCTGGATGGTTAAACCCGTTGTGGGTTTCCCAAGAGTCAATCCAGGTTCTTGAAAAACAGTGATCCATGAAAAGGTCGCACATTCCCGACCACTCCCAGTGGGAAAACAGGAGTGTCCACACCTTCATAGGAACACAGAGGCGATCTACTTTGAAAGCTGACAGCAATTACCACATAAATTTCAGCATATTATAACACTAAGCACTTTATTTCCAGACCTCCTTAAAATAGTGTTGAACCAGTCTGGAGATCATCAGCAGAAGACAGTGTGCAGCTTGGTAGTTTTAACATACAACCTATGCCCTCATCTATGCTGTGGTATTTCAGCTTAAAGGCCTGTAAGTGATCATATTTAGGCAATATGCCTGTGTTGCTAGTAAAGTGTTGTAAAAATGTGACAACCATGCTGCAAAAAGAAGATCAACTACCTATTTGCTACTTTTGTACCAAGGCCAGTATTTTCTAAACAATTTAAGTTATTATTCTATATTTGTTTGGTAGTCAAGGGTCTGATACATGCTAAAACTATGATAGCCAATAAAAAACTTCAGTATAGAAAAAGAAAACATCTCTATAGTAACCTCTGTAACATTGGAAAGATTATATGTCGGGTTTCTGCCAGGACTGAATACTTAGCTTTTATGGTGTGAGTACAACCACAATGCTTCAGATTTAATGGAACTGGCCTTAGATTATGTTCTTCTGTACTATCCTCACGTAGGATTGAAAACCCATAAAGCCTTAACAAAAGTAATTAGAAACCTTCTATGTGTTTGCTTCAGACATTATTTACGTCAAACAGGTACAAGTATGAAAATTCAGACTGACCCAAACTTAACTTATTGTTATAAGTCGTCAATAGAACTAATCATTTCCTTAGCTTTTCCAAACCTGATCTACAAGTCAGGGTTAAAAGGTCTTTCTGATTTATTTTAATGATAAAAGATTGACACTTTGATTGGCATAGATCAGTGATTCTTCTTTCTTAGGGCTTGGCTAAATCCCGATGGGAATGGCGGACAGTATACGCACTGCAGCATCTCAAAATGTAGCATATGAAAATGACTAAATATGATTTGCCAAAAGTCACTACTGAGCATTGTCACCCTTACAAAACAAAATTAAAAGAGCAAAAACTAAAAAGAACAATAGTCTGTCTTACCTTTGCAGATTTGTGAAAAAACGCAGCACATCTAAAATCTGTGTTAGCTTGAAATTACTCATGAATGTCCATTTTTATTACAGAAAAGCTTTTTAAGTTTGAGTGCCCTCCTTCCTCCTGGATTCTCATTGGTGCTTTCAATGGGAATTTGGACAGCAGTCCTTCTTTCTCATAACTCTGATTGGTCAATAGTTATTTCCCTTAAAATCAAACCTCACATTGCCAGAAACCCCTAACAACACCCCAATGTCCTACTTTTAAAACTATTGCTTTCAGTTCCCCAGTCTCTGAATGTAGTCGAAACCCCCACAAATGAAAAATGCTTAAATTGATGAGTAAACACACATTTGTTTATTTGTTTGACTTGCATTCAAAAGTCCCACAATCCCAGTTAATCCTTTTTATGTAATAGTTTACCTAAATACTTCAATCAAAGCATCGTTTTAGGAGTTTAAGCATCAATTAGGTGCAAAAACTCAATTGGCAAAATGTCCTCAGTGGGGGTTGGGACAGGATTTAAACCCTATATTGTCCCTAATCTTGTTACGTTAAGGCACAAATCAATAAAGTTACAACACAAATTCATCCAAATTTCTATCTCTTGAATCCAGCAGTCTTTCCTTTCATTATTATTTATATTTTTATTCCAGAAACAATTTTCAAACATGTTTGGGGTCATTGTTCTTTTGGAAAACCACACTGAGCCCAAGTGTCATCTATCTAGCCGTTAGTTTGAGGTTACTCCTTATTCATTCAACCCAGCTCCCAGGCCATGACAAATATGGAAATAAACACAATGGCTGACGAAAGCAAAAGCTCTTATTGTGAACAACTGTGGGGTGTATAAGGCTAGAGCTCAGTCATGTGAATGTGGAACTGTGAGAAATAAAGTGCTCAAAGGATAAAACAAAGCAAAAAGCCCAACAAAAGGAAAAGCATGCAAATAAAGGTGGGAACGAGCCAGATGAGTAACATTGCTGAACTAACCGGACTTTTCTTTCATTTCTTCAAGGAACTGTTGGCTCAGACACGGCAAATAGAAATGTCTGCCACAACCACGTTCCTTTGGTAACTTCAAGGACACGTGAGAAAACACAGTGACATATCCACCACTCACACATTTGATGGATTTTAGTGGCGGCTCCCTCTTAGAACAATACGCCAATGCTTCACTTCGTCTTTTAAGGTTAAATGCCACACGTTAATTCCTCCCATTGTGTATTTCTGAGAATGGCTCACCAAAAAACTCCATCTTGGCCCGTGATCTGACCCAAAAACGTTATTTTCAAAGGTTTTTTTTCTTACCTTATGGTTAGCAGTAAATTAAAGTTGAGCATTAAGGTGTTTATGATTAGCTTCTGCCTGAGTGGTTTGACTGTAGGCTGTGGTACTGGTATACCAGCTACCAATGCATGTAACTTTGAGGGTCCAGGTTGACTCATGGAAATTTCTATTGAAAATGTAAAAATGGTATGCAATAGTTCTTTGCCAGGAAAAGATGAGTTCAGGGACATAATTTATAGTAAACAATTTGTCTTCAACAATTTGCTGAAACATTAAAAGATAATTGTTCACAGTCATTGATGTTTTTAAACCTGTTTTGATGTTAAATTCTAAAGCATTGTATATTACATTACATGGAATTAAGCCTAAATCGAACAATAATCTGCATACCAATCTGTTTATTGACAGGTATTAACTTTGTTTGGGAACATTTTTTAGTCTGTTAAACATTATAGTCTATGATACGTGACTGGTACTGATTTTAGGTCTCAGGCTATGAAGCAGTCCAAGTTCTCTGTATGTCAACAAGGTGAGCTCATGGTAAGTCCCTGATTCTCCCAGACAGACAGAGAAACAGTCTCTCCAGCTCTGGCAGCCCAGTCCTAGGCCTTTTCTTTTTAGAGGCTTCTAATCCTGGTGGGTCCGCAGCATGACGTCACAGGCCCTCCTCCCCACTACTCCGTGCTGTACCCACACTCTCATTTCCTCCGCGGCTCACGAACACCAATCACTGCTCCGTTCCCTCTCCCTTCTGACGTCTGAGTATCTGATTAAAACAAACTGCCTCATCTGATGCCTCATCTGGCCAGCTGAGGGGATAGATCTTTGAAAGGGGAGGTGCTGAGAGAATGTGTGACTTGGTGTGAGTATGAAGCAGCCAACCAAGCTCCCAGTCCTTTCCCCTATTCACTTTTCTCTACTTACACTGTTGTATGCCTACTTTTTGGCTGCCTGGGCTGCACCATGTGACCAGGAAGCGTGGCTCTCTTCCATTTCCCCTCTTGACAGAAAGGAAATATTCTAACAGAGGGGGCCGGCGCTGGGCTCTGTTACGTCGCCAGTTAAAAATAACAGGCATATTTAAGGCTGCTGAGGAATCCCAGGGCAGGCAAAGGCTGGACAGCTTGCCGCCCGGCAGGAGCTCTCTCCTCTCTCACAGTCTAACTACTCACTCCTTCCTCTAAACTCGCAATGCTTAACAACACACCTGCAACATGACCAGCACCACTACTTTTCACCTCAACCGCATTTTCCTATGCCAAAGGAAGCCCCCCAAAAAATAATACAATTTGATGAAAGCTCACTATTGCTTTACCGCAGCTTTGTGCAGCTTCTGAGGCTTGGCTGAGCTTTTCCCAACAAACAGCCCCACTGAGTAAAACCTCATCCATGTGCATACAATCATTAACTGTTAACCAAACCATGGACAAGCACAGCAGGAAAAAAATGTAACATATAACTATTTTATTTTAAAGATGAGCTAATTTCTACCACTGCAATGATTTTTTATTAGAGACTAGAGACTGTCTGAACCACAGAAACAGGTGTTTTATTCAGTAAACCATGTTGAACCAAACATTTTCCCTTCGAGTTCCCATCAAAGAAACCATTCAAAGATGTTTCTTGCTTTAAGCAAGTTTTGAATGTTCAGAGTGTTCTTTATGATAAGGTGTTTATCACTAAGCCAATAAAACTAGCTTGATTGTTTACACGAAGAAAGATATTTAATCAGAAATAATGTACCTTTAAACATATGTTTAAATGATCAGGATATAATTCAACATACCTTACAAATAAACAATATTAAAAAATCCAAAAAGCAATCTTGTTTTTCACTGGGTTGCAAAGCATACAGACACTTCTGCATCCTTAAATAATTGTTTTAAATCGATAGCGAGGTGAAAAGAGAGGCCTTGAGGTTAAGGTTAGGGGTTGGGGGTAGTGCAGCACGAAGAGTCAATAAAGTTTGACTCAGCTTTCAAGAATTAAGGAAAGAATGAAAGCTATTTTTTAATTACTGTACGGCATCTGGAAGAGAGCACAGCAAACCTCAATATGTTGTGATCCGCTGATGCTCATATTCACTTGGGTGCCTTCCAGAAGGGGGAACTAGACTGAGGGACAGTGCTGGAGTTGATTTCTTTGTTATTCACATTGTTAAATCACGTCTTAAACCTACATCGCTGAACATTTCAGGTCCCTGTGACCATGTTTAGTCAGGTGCAGCATGATTGTTTTTAGCCGAAGCACTCCGCGTTGCCAAGAACAACACCTGAGCTTACCTTGAGAGGAGTTACTGTGAAGATGGTGCTTCTTCATTGTGGATGCCATGACAGCCACACTTCCTTTGTGTTCACAAAGCAAGATCCTCGGGATGTTTGTTGGTGTGCATAAGAGAAAAAGATTAAACGTCACCTCTTCTTGTTAACAGAATAACATTACGTCAGTCTCGCCACATCCGATTCTTATGTCACCTCAACCTTTAACATCATATCAGCATCTTGAAGTGACTCATTGTGGGAATTGCATAGTGGACTACATTTACTTATTCTCAGCTCTGCATTCAGTTAATACTGTAAGTGTTGTATTAACATATTCCATACAAGCGTTTGGTGTGAGTTACTAAAATGTCATGACTTCATTGTGTCAGGAAGAAAAGCGCAGCACAAAGTGGTGTCATCTTCACTGCCTTTATCTGTTTTTCTCTATTTCTCCACTGCCTGCCATTATTGCAATGCAAAGCATCCGCAATTGAAAGAGTCTGGCCTTTGTTGTCAGGATCACTTTCAAAACTATTATCTGGCCCCGTAAAGAATATGGCTATAATGGCACAGCTTCCATTGTCTTTTTACCTGCTTTAGGAAGCAGGTCTTCAAGGACAGGCGAACCAGTGCAAAGCCAGTCAATGTAAAGCTGTTATGGCTCAAAACAGATTTAAAGAATTAAGCTGAAGAAATAAATTTAGTTTATTCATTTGAAGCTTTAGACAGTTAATATGTCAAACAATAACCACGAGTTGCCCAACAGGATCCGTTCTCTGTTGACATTGTTCTTGTGCTTTGCAGTCTAAATTTTTCCCACAGTTTTTTGTTTGCCAATTAAAGCTCAGTGCATTCATGTAATTTTAAACTTTGCATGAAGACACCGGCAGATGTTTACAGTGAATGTGTCCTGTTGAAATGACGGCACGTTTGTTGACATGCCTAACAGACGAGATCCTGATGCAGCAGGATCAGCAAGAGCACTTTGTTTGCTTTCGCAATGAACTCTTGAGTCAGTGTGTCTAATTATATTGGATAGTGGGGTTTATGTTCACTCCAAAGCCGTCTGCAAACACCAACGACTCTGTTCAAACTTAACATTGAACTTTTTATTGCTTCCAGCTGAGGTAGGTCTTTTTATAATTCTAACAGAGCTTTTCTATGGATATCTGTCTTTAGATTCAATTGTGAGATTGTTAGAAAAACCAATAGAGTCTGAATACCAGAGACTTATTACAAACTCACATACCTGTTAAGACTGATCAGTCCTAATGCATATATATA
>JBAMIG010000020.1:8272564-8297061 GCA_037177335.1 Kiunga ballochi
ACTGGATGACGAAGCGGAGGGCGTTGCGGTAACTGTAGAGCTGGGGGCAGAAGCAGCTGGTGAAGGCTGAGGGGTGGCGGGGGCTGTTTTAGTCTGAAACAGATTTAAAGTTGGAAAACATGATAACTTAGGTGAAATCCAATTTAAGTATATTAGCATTTTTAAAGTTTCATTCTATGTTCATAATTTGTTCAAATCTTTGTTTATGTAAGAGCCGCTGTAAACCTCATTTCCCCGTGGTAGTAATCCCAAAGGGATCAATAAGGTCTAGTCTGAGTCTAATAAAATAGTAGGTAAATAAAAACATCCCTTCAATAGCATCAACGCCTTCGACATACTCAGCAGGTTTAATCATTTGCCCAAATTAACTACAAACAAACACCACATCATGAATGCATGCATGAGAAAGAGTTAACAGGAAGCAATTAGTTGCTTAGTTGCAAATAAAACTAGTAATTAGGTACCAGAAACATTAATATTGAAAGGACTTGAGTTTGCAAACCCCCAACAAATTTAATTAGCCAATTTTGTCCTGTGCCTTTGGTTTCAGAAACAATAACTTGAGCAGAAAGAATGGCCTTTGAACATTTACATATCGGGTCAAAAAACACACCAACACAAATATAAATGACAGTACTGGTGGAGAATACATTTGGAGTCTGTGCAAAGCACTAAAATGATTGAATGAAGCAACAACAGGAAGTGGTTGACAAATATAAACATAACTGCCAGTGTGATGAGGACTCAGCAATGCTGTCAAAGGTTAATGTCTAATAAAGGACCTTAAGAATACCAGTAACGTGAATATCAAGAAAACTAAGCATAGAAAAAGTCAAATGAATAGTTTAAGTATGAATTTAAAAAAATACCACGCTGATAATTTGGAACAACAGATTTAAAAAAGAAAACAAAATGAAGAAGATAAAGATTTTCTAAGGCAGAGTCAGGCAGGTGCAGCCTGAGTCAAATAAAGACAAAGATCACTGGGAACTATTTGGTCCTGTGCACCAGAAAGGATTTTCCAACAACTTTAATAGAGACTAAAGTGGAGGACAGTTGGGAAGAAGGTCAAAAACCTATCAAGGTTTGGCATTAAAAGACATTATGTTCTACTCATGAAGAGAAAAAAAATGATAATTTCACATGAAAGCCTGCAATTTAAAGAAAGCTGTTTCTAATTTCCAAACCTTTGTCACCATGACAACAACAAAGTTTTTTTCATCGATTTTGTATTCCTTGAGAGCCGTCTCATCGCTGAGGATTTTACCTGCAAGAAGAAGAAGAAAAATAAACCTAGCCCAGAATTTATTGCCCTTGTCAACCACGTTGAAGTCAGTGAATATACAACATCATTGTTTTATTAAAGAAAAAAAAAAGCCTGTCCATTTACAGACTTTATCTTTTACAGTTTTGAAAAGTTATTATCTATAAATAAATAAAATTAATTCATTGAAAAAGATAGTGTTATAAAGCACTTCCTGATTTAGGGGAAGTTTAGAACAATTAAGAACATGTCATACCAGCATATATCAGTTTCTGGCCCGCAACTGAAAAATGGTCCATTCCCTTCTCCTGTTCAATTCTCTCTTTTAAGGTTTTCACCTGTGGAAAACAAAATATTATTTTTTTTTTTAATGAAAATTGTATTTAGATTAGAATCCTTAACATAAAAAATTAAGATATGTAGACACCATGTGCGCTACCTTTACTAACTGCATAGTCCTTCTTAAGAGAAAAATAAAGTCCAAAGTGTACAGTAATTGCTGCCACAATCATAAAACTGGAGTATAACAAATATTGTACTTCTGACTTTTAGAAAAAACATTCTCAGAAATTATCATGACTATTAACTTGCAGACTCAAGATATAACTAAATTTTTACACACAATTTAAGGTAATGAAAACAAATACTCCCTTTATTGTAAGTAGAGTAAAATAAGTCACAGTAAGTCACAGTTTAGCAAACCCATACCTATACACTATTCTAAAGCAAATGTAGAGGGTAAAACGTGTCTTTCATGTTATCAAATCCACACTTCTCTGGAACCATAAGCGGGCTCCGGCTAACTGCTGACTATACTTACCACTATTTTTTTTTTATTAAACTATTTTTTTTTACTAAAATACACCAGCCATCGAGACCTAAAACTAAGAAACGAGCCCAAAATAACAAAATCATGTCTATGTCAAGAATGAATGTGTCGTGTTTTTTAAAAAATCTATCCACTGATCGTCTTTAATGAGATAACCAAAAACTGCTCTGCGTTCCAGGACATAACCAACTCCCACTCCACCCCCTTCACAAATGTTTCTTTAACTCTCACCGTTTCTTCTTCGTCGATATCGATTTTAAACGTCTGTTGTTGTAAAGTCTTTAAAGTGATCTGCATGTTGACGGCTCAGTGTTGAGGTCCTGGCCTGGCTAAATCAGGTAAATCCAACTTGCTAGATTCCTAACTGTTTTTTGTTGTATCATTACAAACTGTCAGCCGCCATGACTTTTCGGTTGTCTTCTTCTACGCTACATATCTAGACTCGAGTGCTCCTAGCGGACAGAGTACGAATAACATCAAATTAACAGGCTGGTTTTCCGTCATTCATTTTTATACGACACATTTATAAGCTAATTTGATTAATAAATAAATAAATAAAGAATGATTAAATTAATTAATTAATTAATTAATTAATAAGAGACATTGCTTGTGAAAATATTGTCTTTAATACTACAGTTAATAATTGGCAAGTTTTTGTCACAGAAATGTTAAAAAAGCATCAACTCATTGTCTACTGTCTATTGTCTGTACTATGCTGGATTCCATCATGTACGCAGAAAAACATCAGCATCTAAGTTGCTTAAATTACTGCTTGAGGTTTGTTTTGCTCTTAGAAGCTTTTAACATAATATTTATCAAACTGTAAGAAGCTGAGAAATTGTTTGAGAGTGAGTGAGCAACATGAAGAATTGGAGTTGTATGACTGTACTAATGTGCTGATTAAGATACTGACTTTGTTTCAAAAATGTCCCCTTTCTCCATTCAACCAAGCATCTGTGTGACACATGGAAATCTGGAAGCTTGACTTAAAAAGGCACACCTCACAATAACAAGACTTGATGCACTGCTAAAGTTTTATTGTCTGACACCAAAGTAAACCTTTAGAAGTCTTGTGGCGCATGAGGGAATTTCAATCATCCATCCAGCACGCTGTATTTAGACTCTTTATGTTCTTCTATTTTCCTATAGCGTTCAGACTGACTCTGAATAGACTGACTAATATGCTGGAGCTCAATGCAGCCTCTTTGCCAGGTCACTTCTCCTTTACAGTCTTGCCCCTCCACCTTCCTTTTATGACCGCACATCTGAATCCACCCATTCTTATGTCCCACTTCTTTCACTTTCTCTTTGCTGCTCTTTGTCTATAGATATCTTGCATTCTCACTTCCCCTTCTATCTCTTTCTTCAAGTCTCTACTTCCATCCAGCTATCACTCCAGGAGCACTGCCCTCGCTGGCCTTGACCTGAGTACTCATTAGACATTCCTTATGTTGCTCCACTCAGCAGCAGCACTGTCCTCCTTTTCCTTCTTAGGCTGTGCATTTTGCTCCCGTCTCCAGGGGTCGTCAGCCTACCATAGCCCCCTCTGAAGTGGAGATCTACAGAGATTACAATCTGATCCCTAGTGACTTGGAGATATTTTAAGAGATGATGTTAGACATGTGAAATAAAGACCTAGCTCATTCTAAAATTGGCATGAGAGGAAATGCAGAGGATGTGCAAAATTGACAGTTTCTACTGTTAAAGACTAAAAAACAAACAAAAAAAAAACCTGAAAACAGATAAATGAGGCTGGTGGTCTCAATGACTTGTGGTAATAAAAAGGGTGCAAGACTTGCAATATTCTGTGCAAGCAGATGAAACAGACACTTGGAGATCTGCACAACATGGCATTTGTGGTTTTGGTCAGCAAAGCTCTTGCAGGGTTTAGAAGAGGAGTGCAGAGAGAAGCAGAAGGGTGGAAGGGTGTAACGCAAAGTGCAGGGCACTGAAATGCCTTCTCAGCCCAGAGCTATTTCCTGTGAACAAGGTGCAGAGACTATTATTGGTTGTTTCAGCTATTCAATGGTTACTTGCAGAGGAAACCATTCTGTATGCCTCTGAACAAGAATAATCATAAATAAATTCCACAGAGTATATAAATATTATCACTTTTAATTACTGGAAAAACAATGAACCTGTGAAGTCCCGCATAAAAAAACTAAATATCATCCAGATTTAGTAGAAACGCAACTTTTCATTTAACAGTAAATAGTCTGCAGCAAACCTGATGGTGTGTGGGCTGGGAATACTACTTTTTGTTCACAGTACGCTCATAGAAATGATATTCACATCCGATGAATATGATATCATTATGTCTTTAAATTGGGGAAACCAATGTACACCAGTAATCTAATAATACAAGGCACAGACGGGTCAATGATCCAAATGAACGGTGAAAACTTCCACAGAAAAGCTGGCTGTGAAAAACAAGATAATCACATTCAAAATGTCTTATAATGATTTTCAGCACTTCATTTATGTCAAATATGGAATAAAATTAAAGAATTAACATAAGTATCAAAATGTAAAAATGTTTACTGTTTAGTAAAATGTTCGTTTGTGAACGCAACGACTTGCTGAGTTTGGATTTAGTCTCTTTATCAAAACATTTTCAATGTAATGTTTTATTAGTCAGGCTACCATACATTTCCATATGTACTAAAGTTTGTAAGAACATACAAATCCACTACCAGTGTGCAGTTTTCCAGCTAATGAATGGATGGAGTGATGCTGCTGAGGAAAGAAAATAGGAAGTAAATTCACTGCAAGATATATGAAATTATATATAAAAAGCACTCATTTGTTAAAAAGGCAGAAGATAGAAATTTTACATTTATGATTGTTCTCTTAAATTTTTCCTTCATCTTATATTTAAAATATTAGTAAAAAAAGAATGTAATTTAGGACTTGTGTGATGAAGATTAACTCCTCAGAAAACAAGAAGAAATGATTTATTATCAAAACTTTTAAATGATTCAAAATGCTGCCGCATTTCCTCTTAACTTATGACAAAGGGAAACACAATTAACTGTTATCTGATAACTTTATTATCAAGTTAAAAAAAGACAATGAATTACAATATTTACAGAATATCCAGAGATAAATGGAATAAAATTGTAAACAATCATTCTAGGCAACATCACAACCCACCATCAGGGAATCAGATTTATATGGGGAAAAAGGCAAGAAGGAGATATTCTATTTCAAACTATGAAGACAACAGTCTGAAAAGAGAAATACATCAGAAACAAACTAAACATATATACAAGTATCCAGTGTGTTGTCAGCAGGGGCTTAACTTTGGGTAAACTGGGAATTACAGTCTAGAGACTGCACACAGTGAGGGATTCATAGTCATCTTATTTAAATGATCACAGAACAACAAACAATGTCGGGTTGACAGCTTCATTACCCAGACCGTCTCACTTCATCATCTGGTTTACACTGGGCCGGGCCACAAGCTGCCTCACAAAGCTTATTTCTACAACAACTATTTTCAAAGAGTTTTTTTTTTACCTTTGTGAAATTACAAGCTGGTCCAGCAAAACATAAAAAAAAACGGCTTTGAGTTTCAGCACCAACTGAACTGGATTTGGGGGTATATCAAGGATCGAGGAGAGGGCTGTGACATCCTCTCCTATTGCTGAGTGGAGACAGTTAGAGTCTGTGAGCTGATGTCTCTTCTTTTTGAGGATAAAAGACAGTGTCAGGAGTGTCAGGATATTAACTGGACGTGGACATGCTAGATCTCATCTGCTGACTGAAAACCCAGATGATTGTTACGCTTGGAGAAAGAGCACGCAGTTCATGTTGTCTGCCCATCTCCACCAATGCCATTTTTTATTTTTACCAAAAAAAAAAAGAAAAAAAGAAAGCCCTTTCCATTACTTAGTAGAAAACAATTTCCTTATATGTTTATTTAGTTACAACCACACTGAGTTTCCTTACTGCTCATTCCCATTACAGTACAAAAAGGGCTTTTTTTTCACTGCAACCAGACATTGTACAACAGCATAATAATGTTGGACTGAGGACTCAACCTCCCCCCAAAAGGTTAGCTTAGCTATCATTTTTATATTTCTTTTAATTTTTTTTCCTTTGCAAACAGAAAACACCTAAAGGAAAACAAGGTTAAATAATCCTCTCTGAAACACCACAATTCAAACACTTAACGAGTAGTTTTGTTTTCTATACATGGCTGCAAACATGTAGTTCACCCGGGTTTAACTCATAAAACGTTTTATGGCCAGAACCCAGATTTCTTATTTCTGTCAATAGTCCAATGCTTTAAAAATGACCATTACAGCAGCAAACACAGCAGGCTTTGAAAACATTTTGGTACCAAGAACACAAACGCAGTCATTTATTCCTCTACAACTTAAGATTTTAGAGCTCTTTTCCATTTAGTTTCAGATTGTTGAACTTTCTCTTACTGGTTTTGCTGGAATTGGACGCAAATTTGATAAAATTGCTATTCACTTTTCATAAGGCTTCAGGGCATTCAAGCAGCAACTTCCAACAAATACAATCTCTGCTTTATGTCAACATCAACATTAAGATTACTTTGTGAAAAAAAAGGAGCACAATGCAGGCTGATACAGATTTGTCCGTACACGATGAGAATTTAACCGGGTCTTTACGATGAATATGACACCTTCTACAAGTCAGTCTTACAGTTCCAGCATCATCTATATGAATTAATCTAAAATGTTCTGTTTACACTTGTCTTTTCTGCATTTCCTTCACATCAAAAACAGGATCGTGGACAACAGCAAGACTGTAAATCAGCCTAAGAGGACATGCTTGGTGTAATCACTGGAACACTGACTATGTGGAGGCACAGGGAAACAATGCAGTCACCAAAAGGTCTAGATACTGCAAATTAAACTAATGTGGCCCAAAACATACAAGATGCTGGCTGGAATTTTGATTTGTGTTTTGTTTTATATATATATGATGAAAAGCATGCACGTGTTTCTATCCACACTTATCTTTTCATGTCAAAACTCATCAATCAGAGCAAAAATCTCAAGAGTTATAAACCAAATCTTTGCAAGACACTAAACCAATGCTTTAAGCCTTCACATCCCTGAATTAGATGCTGCAACACATTTCACTGCACTGATACTTTGATAGGTCCAGATCGGATATTCATTAACCCTTTTAGTACCACAAGGATCACCGGGAACACGGCGGCACAGGTACTCTGTGCAATTTTCACCATTAAAACTGCCCCGTTCTAACAAATATATCTATTAATATGGTGCTAAAAGGGTTAAACAAAGACTTTCCCAGTGTGGCATTGCAACACCAACCAGGATAAGTTAATGTAGCAGTTGGTTCCAGACATTTTTATTTATTTATTTATTCTTTTGTATAAAAATACTTAATGTTGAGAGAGAAGCTGGGCGTATTCCTTGTTAATTCACAGCGATTTGTGTATTTCTTAAAGCCATTAAAGCCATACAGTATATCTGAATTGAGTTGGATTGTAAGGCACTTACACACTGGTTTCAAAACACAGCCGAGGTGGTCGACACTTGGTCTGAATGTAGTGTGGTTTGATTCTGTGCACACTGTAATCTCGACCGCACCTAGTGGTTTATACTGTCGGGATGGGAACTGGAGTCTTGCACAGCCAGTCACACAGTTTGCATGGAAAAGACAAGTGTAATCTCTGTAACTTGACCGTTATAGCGGAAAAACCTGCACATACAGTAATGACACGTTATACACATCTGCTGTCAAACTGACTTCAGTTTGCTCTACAAACAACAAGACATTTCACAGGGAAACAGGGATTTCTATGACTTCAGGTGAACTTAACAACAAAAACAAAACAGGTAAAGGGAGCTCGGAGACACAAGTCGAAGGCTTATACGTAGTATAATATTAAAGGATTTAAATTACAACTATTTACTACAAAAACTGGGAGAAATTGTCAAAATCTTTCCAACTGAGAAAAAAAAAAGACTTGTGATTTGAAGAAAAAGATAAGGTGCGACTCTTCCTTAAGGAATACCTCCACACATTTAGAACAAGATGAAAATAAAAAGTCCCAATTCGCCAAGAAATAAGAACTGGTAGCTCCTTAGTGGGCCATGGTTGCAAATGCTGTCTCACCTTTTGTTATTTTAACGAGAACTCACAGAAGCCCTGTTTAGGATGAGCAGGGTGGAGAGTACGGGAAAGGTGCATCAAATAATAAAATGCTAAATTGAATTAACTGTTTTGGACAATATTGTTTATAAATAGCATACTTTTTTTTTATCTAGGTGGGATATTTCACTGTAGATTGACCAGAATGTCAGCAATAAAGAGTTCTGTTCACTATTGGTTACCAATATATTAAGATCTGTCCTAGGGGACTGCCCATTTCAAGAGCTTAGCCGTTTTATGCAGCACAACCTAATACTTGTATATGTAACACCTAAAATTTACTAATGCACCAACTTATAAAAAGTCACTTTTCTTATTTTTCAGCCTCTTTGTTTCCTTTAAAGTTCAAACTTTCCCATCCAGAGCACTTACTAAGTCCTTTTTCTAGCACAGTATCCCAAGAGGCCATGAGTTCAACCAAGCTGTTGATCCTTTTTGGTGTCAAGCATTTCTTTGTCTTCCACATACTGGCTTTGACTTGTCAGTGATAGATCAGCAGAATTTCCTTCCTCTTTGCTGTTGCTGGCTAGGTCCAGTCTTGTGTCTGAAAACACAGAGGAGCCAGTGGAAGATGGAGCAGAGGCCTCTATTGCTGAAGTGGAGCTGGTCTCGAGCCGATTGTTGTTAACAACCCTGAGGGTGAAGGAGGGGTTGTGTGGGGGGAAACAAACAAAAATGGGAGAAATTACAGCAGATGTAAGATTTTTTTTGTAAATAAAATACACATTAAAAAAAAAAAAGACCAGAGCTACAGCCCTTCTGCTTATGCAACTAAACGTTTCCTTAGGAGGGATAACCAAATCATTGTGGTTAAAGTGCGTCCAAAACCCCAAGCTGTGGCATTTATCTGAAGTCTGTGCCAAAGGATGAGTAAATGTTTGATGTTAGGCATTTCAAAGTGTAATAAAAGGAGAGAAGACGGACGAGGAATAAAAATACTAACATGCCATGCCGTAGGACATGCCGCTCCCATTCAAGGCTGTTGGTGAAGCAGCGGCCACAGAACTCACAGGGAAGACGTTTCTCTGCACTGCTCGGCCCAGAGCCAGTGCTGCTGCTGGGGGATGCAAGGACTTCTGGGAAACAGAGTTCAAGCGCATGATCATGTTGAGGATACTGTTACAGGTGTTAATATCCTCTTCCTTTGGATACCTATGTACGTAAATGCATTTTCCTATTTAACCCTGACTACATGCACAAAGTCTTTTTACATTGATAGTTTTGTATAGCTTCATGCAAAACTGTTATGTTTTAAACCACTAAATTAGGAGGCAGGTAGGGTAAGAAGAAACCTGCCACCTGAGAGGACTCCTGCAGAAAACGAGGCTTCTGCTGCTTAAAGGTCCTATATTGTGCTATACTTGTCTTTTCACAGTGTGTCCTATGCACATTTATGATAATAAGATGCATTTTGCAACATGCATCATACTATAGTTTTGTCATATCACTCATCTCATCCTGTGAGGTCTCTTAACCAGACCTGGGAACGGCTTACTCTCATCCGCCCCGCCTGCACTGAGCCACCAGAAAGACCCTAATATTTCCTCGCCCACCCCGTATCGTTGCCTCCAATAGAGCGTGTCTACCCTGTGACATAGTACTGAGTAGTGGTGTAAACAGCAGCCGAGAATCGCACACGTGAACTGGGACACAGTGATACATAGAAATATAGATTTTATCCATCATGGCAGTGCGTCGTGCTGAACCGTATGTCCAGAATCCGACCCAGAGTTTGAGGTGCAGCAGAAGCAGCCGGGAAGCTCCAGCAAGACGTTTGCTGGTGTTAACACTAGAAAGGCCTGCTGAATTCAGGTTTTCCAGCAAGAACTCCTCCCTCTACCGTAGGTAATCACCCCACTTACTGGTCTATTGTGTTGCTTCCCCCAACCCACATTACAAGATGCATGCAAGCATCTAACTTTCAGTTCAGATCTGTAGAAACCTTAGATCCATCCATTCAACGGCTGGACTGCAAAAATAAATAAATATGTGAATAAATAAACAGACTAAGACATGTTTGTGTCTGATCATTTTCCTGGTGCTGAAATGTAAGTTATTTTTGTTCATTGTGGACAATGTTGGGCGGCTGCATGTGTTCTTCCTCCTTCCCAGCTCCCTGCCATGCGTGTCTCCGGAAAGTGCGCTCTCCACCTCGCCAGCATCCGTCTTGACTTTTATAATATGTATTAATATTTTCAAAAGCAAAGCAGCACAAACTAAACTTTTTGCGGCGCAACCATTTTAAATGGGATTTGCGACATTGGGAGCTCCTTCACGCAGGTGTTGAATGAATGTGCTGTTCACTGTGTGTTTGGAAAACTAAAGATGTGCCAAAGTGACTGACGCAGGAAGAGTCCAACAAGTGGACTGCAAAAATGAATGAATAAATAATCAGACTATGATACTCTAATGTCTGATCCTTCCTGCTGTGCAGGGGAACATATCAGCAGAAACTTTGCCTCCATGACTTCTCAATAGATGATGTCAATAGATGATGTCAATAGATGATGTCAATAGATGATGTCAAATAGATGTCATAACTGTATAAATAGCTATTTTCTTAGTGCTGATATAGGATCAGCTGCCGTGTGAAATCATTTTTGCTACAATGCGGCTGTATGTCTGTCTGCAGGCGCACACCGTCACACTGTCTCATCCTGACAAAATATTTGAAACTTTATTGGATAAAAGTATATGAATATGAATGCTGACCACTTTTCTCTAGGTGTTCTTCTTTCAGCAGGTTATATAATACGCCCACGTTTGCACAACCGAAAACACATTTTCTCCAATTGGACATAGTGATTAGTATGTTATTTGGATATCTACAACAAAAATAATGGTTCAAAAACAACCAACCAACAACCAAAAACAAAGCAAAGCGGGAGTGAGTCGGCAGTGCTGGCTGTAGCCGGCGTGCGGGAGGCGTGTCTGTTGACAAGCAGCAGTGTGATGTCACACGGAGGTGTCAGACGTTTGCTTTGCCTGAGTCAAACCCTTCTTTTTCACAGATATAAAGCTACAAAACGCATGTATGAAAAATAAAACTACTCTGGGGATTTTTTTAAAGGTAAAATTAACACAAATATAAGGTTAAAAGCTCAAAAGTCTATTTTGCATATTATAGGTCCTTTAAATGCTAAAAGGTCTTCAATAGACATCACTTGTCTAGCCTTAATAATACACTCCAACCTGCCTAAGAGGAAAAGATTCCCCTTCCTCTAACAATACAGCAACCCACTAAGTTGTTACTTTTAAACCTTTCATAGATCCCATGTGGAGCAAACTCACTTGGTTAGTTTGAGAATACTTCCTTTCTGGTTTGGGTTAGGGAAAACATCGTTTGGCATGACCTACGTGTTTCTCACAAACCATAACTGTGTGACCTGGTGACTTCCTACTTTCCCAGTTCAGAAACTAATCTGAGATTTTGTTTCCTAATGAAACGGTATCTGCTATAGCATGGTTTTATCTGCTTGTTTATGTGAGTAAACAAGTATACAATTGATTTCTTACTTATTTAAAAAAAAAAAAAACTGGAGGGAAAATGAACAGTTTGAAGGAAACATCTGATGTAAAGGGGAGGATGCCATTAATTGGATTGGTTAGAATTGGGCCTGAACTTGTTTAGAAAAACAAACATGGCCAGTATGTTCACATTTTTATTTAATCTTATAGTTCAACTGCTTGAATTTGTTGATATTGTTCATAAAACTGCTTTTAGAAATACATAACATTAGCTACATGATACTGACATATTAAGAGAGGATTTACCTTGCAGAACAGGCTTCTCCTCAGCCATCTCTTTGATTTCCTCCTCTTCTTCCTCCTCCTCCTCTTCCTCCTCCTCTTCTTCTTGCTGCTCTTCTTCTTCCTCCCCCTCATCCCCTTGCTCTTTGATCTTCTCCACATCTTCACCATCCACCTCTTGAGAGTCCTCCACCATGTTCTCCATAATTTCCATTGCTTCCTCATCATCTTCAACCTCTTCCACCTCTTCAACCCTGTCCTCCTCCTCCTCTTCCTCCTCCTCCAGAACAGCATCCCCATCCACTACCAACTCCATAATTTCTCTGTCCTCTTCCTCGTCTGTGCTGCTCCCTTGTCCCTTAATCATCTCCAGTTGGTCCAGGTTGACACGGCCCATCAGCTCAAAGTTACGGATAACCTGATCAAAGACACAAAGTTTAGTTTCATGCTATTATAGTTACCATGTATTACTATTGTTGGTATTTAGAAACTGCCAAAAGTGTATAAGTTTTATTTATTTAAAAATAAAAGTGAATTAACAGCTACACACATCAACAGTTGTAACAGAAAACATGTTTGGGTTTTGTCTATCTTAGCAATCAATCTGTACTTTCATTTTCAAAAACAACATTTTCAGTCAATGAATTACGTGATTCACCAGAATTAACAGCCATGTAGATGATTTTTGTTTATGTGAATGCTGAGTTACAATAATGTTAAAAGGCAGCATTTTGAGGGGACTTTTCATGGCATTGTGTTAATATATGATCACAGTTTGAGTAATTTTCTCCTCCCTAACCAGCAGAAGACTCAAAGAAGCAGCTATCCAGAGATCTCTCTGTGCTCTTCGTCTCTTTTCTGCTTCGCCCAGAAGGAATGCTGCTCGCTCACTTTTTTTTTGTCACCTGTTTAACAGGCACATCAATGTATTTTCAAAACAGAGATCTTTTGGTCATGTTACTCTACAGCGAGGGTGTCAGCGCCGGTCCGAAGTCTCGAGGACCAACTTTGGAGACATCTAGTGAGAATGATATTAAATGGCTGTTTTTAAAGTTTATTTTAAAGTCTATTTTTTTCTATTTTTTAGGATTTGGATTCATAATGTCACCCCAAAATGTTTCATCTTGGCGACTCCTGGTATTTATTACAAATGAGGGCAAAGTAAGAATAAATAATCCCAGAATAGATTCATTCTTTCTGTAATGGAAACAATTTCAATAAAGCTCTAAAAGCAAACAAAAGAGTATAAAAGAACCCAAACCTACACTAAACCTCAGACAAATGAATAAAACTAATAAACTTCAATTAAACCAAACACATAAATTAGCAGAAGCAGATCATCCAAAACAGAAATGCAAAATACATGACCGAAGCAGGAGGCGCTCAATGCAGTGTAATAAAGAATCTGACAGAGGGAAACCTGAAGCTCACACACTGAGAAGAGAAATGAAAGTACAGCAGGAGTGGCAGTAAACTGGGTGAATGGAAACATGAAACAAAACTAAACCAATAGATCAGCTGTGCTACTATCCTGCAACTTCTACATGCAACCCTTCAACCACACCAGACTCTAATGGCTGAACTTCCTCACACACGTGTCATTTAGCTCTGCAGAGGCCTGCTTACTAGCCACTGATTTTATTCATGTGTGCTGGAGAAGCGGTGTGTCTAAAAGTAGATCCCAGACATAAGCGACCAGCAACAGACCATTTCATTTCTATTTAAAAGCCAAAACTAAGAAAAGTAACATTTTAATGACATTCTGTAACAACTGGTGCTGTTTTGATTACTACAACTAATATAAATGGATAAACAGTATCATGCCTCCCCTTTTTGTGTTGTTCCAGGAATGCATGGCCCCACCTTGACATCAACATTTTAACTGTTCACAGAAATTTTAAGCTTTTATTCACACCAGCTGAAGCGCTTCCAGCTTCCGCACATTTATTGAAAAATTGCTCATTTGAAGATGAATGATTGCTTGGGTGATACAAAAATAATTTATTAAACACATCTGCAGATAAAACCTACAAAAATGTCATTAATTCAACTGTTGCATACTTTACAGTCATTAAGTAGACCGGTCATTAACGCCTCCTCCCAAACGTAAGCTACATTTATCAAGACTCTGTTTTGCTGTGTCGGCTCCAATAAAGCTGTAAAAAACATTGTTTCTGGTTTCCAACTGACCTTATGCTCACTGCGTAGATGCTCCTCCAGCTGGCTTCGTCGGCTGCTGTCGTAGTAGCAGAGCTGGCACTGGTAGGGCTTAATCTCATCATGCTTCTGCAGGTGCAGCTGCAGGGCCTGGTCACTAGAGCAAGTGAAGGTGCATTTGTGGCAGCGGAACACCAGGCCCTGAAGGTGGCGTGACAGCTTGGAGCGGCTGACCTCCAGCGGAGCTACGCGCTCCTCTGGTGGTGGGACGGAAATGAGAGGGGGGTAATGTAGGAGAGGAGCAGAGGAATATGAAAAAAACCAGCGCAGCATGAGGGATGGGATGAAAAAACAGAAACAGACAAAAGAGACACATTAGAGAAAAAGTAATCATAGTGGAAGTTTATTTTTTTAGGCTTTGACCGTTTTTCCTTTGCCTTTTTTCCCATTTTGCTTTTCTCTAGATAAGTGTCCACTACTAAAACTAATCATCATTTTAACTTTTAGTGTTTCCGTTCCTCTGTACTTCTTTTTCAAACTTATCTCAGACTCTCACTTTGAAATATTTTCAGCATTTTCAATAAAAAAACAAACAAAAGAGAAAAAAACAACAAAATGCAGCATATCCCTTTCACCTGACTTTGTTGACTCGTTTTTAGAACTGATTAATTTTCTATTTGCAAGAATTTGATGCATGCCGCATTATTACAAGTGATAAGTTATATGTTTGTCAAACCTTTGCAAGTAAAGCAGTAGCAGAAATTAAAAGGTGCCTCTTCTATGTCTAAAACACCCCAGCAACACTGATGCAGCGTTGTGAATAAAGGCCGACCGGCTTGGGTCATTATCAGGTTGCTAGGAAACCAGTGAGGTGTCCAGTCCAAATAAAAGGGCAGAAGCAGCAGCTTTCCAGTCTTTCCAGTCTAAGCGGTAGATGTTTACGTTTGTTACCGAAGCTGAAGTTTTAAAGCTGCTGTGTATCGAATTTTTTCATTTACATTTATAAATAAATGTAACAGTTAAGAATTTATTAGGATTTTATGGCTGAAAAAACATTTCTGATGGTTTTAATAACAATGGCTCAGGTGTGAATTAGTATCAGTTTTTTTTTAATGAATAATTTCTACATCAATTTGTTGAAAATTAAAAAACAGCAAACTGAAAATGATTCATTTTTCATTTTAATTCTATGTGTCAGGATCGAAAAATATACGACCAAAGAAAATTAAAAGACGTTTTAATGTTTAAGTGAAAAGGTTTATGTTAAGTTAGCATTCTGCTAGCTGAACCTGAAACATTCACACGTAACACCTGTGATCCAGGTTTAGTTTAGTTTAAAACAAAACAGGATTTACCTCTGTGCAGAATAATGTGGTCAATCATGTTGCTCTTGTGTTTGGTGTGGTAGAGGCAGAGAGGGCAGCGCAGGTCTTTAGAAAGCTCCTCAGACACATTGTTGTTGTGACCGGCCTCCACGTGCATGGTGAAGTTATTCCTGATACATTTTTATAGACAGCAAATGACTTTTTCTTCGTGAATGTTATTTACAACATTGCAGTGAATGTTTTTCCAGCCTTTTCTTACCTGTAGCAGGTGAAAAAGGAGCAGTCTTTGCACTTAAAGAGCTTTTTGCCACCGTGGCGGTCCCTATAGTGCCGACGCAGACTCTGCATGTATCCCGAGCTGAACTCACAGAACTCGCATGTGAGGACACCATCTGGACGACTGTCAGACAGTATTGAGCCACTGTGTTTGGAGATGGAAGACATCTGACAGCGGGAGGCCAGTTTGTAATGACTAAGCTGCTGACGAACATCCGCTGGCTCCAGGTATGATGGATCTAAGAGAGGAGAAATGTACTTTTAATACTCTTTGCATGATGAGGAGCAACCACATAGATGTGGAATAATAAAAGTAATAATTAATAGGTTTTTGCCACAACTGTAATGATTTATATTCTGATATTATGATTATGATAGCACCCAGAAGCTTATTTGCACTCTGTAGGATTGACTCCAACATATTGTGAAGCCAAGAAGATAAAAATCTTTGCACATCCGGATAGAATTTAACTTATTTTATATACTTCACCTGGATCAATTTGTCTCCCTTTCCTTTTCTGTCTATGTAAGATGTCTTGTAAGGTCTTCAAAAATGAAATACAGGCAGCTCACAAAAGGCTTTAAAAAGAAAACCAGAACTAAAGCGGGATATCGCCTTGTGTTGAAATGGATTCCACAAGGTGTCTGCACCAAATAACGCCTCCAGACTTTTCGGCTGCTTGTACATGTCACTGATCTCCCATTCCAACCCCTGATTCTGCTATTCTAAACTCATTAATGGAAACAGTGGGAGATGACTACAAAGCGTAACATGGGCCTTCATCACACACACGATGTGTACACATTGCACATCGCATGTACAAGCTTATCAACAAAAACAGCTGCGTCATGGCCATCAGCATCAAGCTGAAGATTGGTGCTGAAGCACCCAAACTGGGCTGAAAAAACACTCCCTACACAATTTCACCACTTTCTATGTTGAATGTTGACATTTATGCTCTTACAGCACTTCTGCCTGAAGCCGGAGCAGAAATCAGAACCAATCAGAATGAAGCATTTTATTAATCAGCTTTGATGAGCCGGTGTCATCTGCAGCCTCTACTTTCTGTTCTCCACTAAAACCTGACTTAAGTAAAGTCCTTGTTGACAAAATGACAACATTAAGCGGCTATTTTCAATAATAATACTTGGATACAACGACTGACCAAACATTACCCTGGAAAAATCCTAATTGGAAGTGTCTGGAGGAAGATAAACCCATAGACTGTATGGAAAAAAAAAACTAAGGATTGTTTGTAAGCTGAGAAGTCTCATATCAGGCATTTTTATTTAGTTTTATCTTGGTGTCAGAGGCAAACGTTTTCACAGTGGATTATTATTAAGGAGGAAAATGGCAGACACATGTTTGACAGACATAAACAGT
Source organism: Kiunga ballochi (assembly GCA_037177335.1). Lineage (NCBI taxonomy): Eukaryota > Metazoa > Chordata > Actinopteri > Atheriniformes > Pseudomugilidae > Kiunga > Kiunga ballochi. The sequence continues at coordinate 8,289,712 of JBAMIG010000020.1, forward strand.
TTAGAGCAGCCAGGTAAAATGTTTACATCTTGGTTTTTTTTCAGCCTTGTCCATTTCACAGGTGACTAATTTTTTGTGTTAGAGCAATTAACTGACTGCAATTTGATTATGGGGATTTTACTATCCAACCTTTCATATCAGCCATTCCTAAAGCTGCTCTCCTCAGCTGTACTAAAGGGTTGTTTCTGTGTTTAAACCTTTAAATGTTCATGATCTGTGCCTGTCCAATTCCACCCCAAGGCCTTCTCGGGGAGAGGATGGAGCTTTCACCTGCTCGGTGGTTTCACTGAGGATTGGGTTGATAGCTGTGTCCGCTACTGAGGGGGGTAGCGGTTATTTCCCTACACGAGGTCACAAAGGGAAAGATCTCAGATTCACCCAAACACTAGTTTGCTAAAAACTCATACACAGGCTATGGGAAGAGGAACCTTATGAATAGGCTTATTATTATATCCCTTCAGTAAACCACCTCGTTGTGGAGGACAGATTAGAGCTGTGTTGCCAGGGTTAAAGTCTCTCATGAGAAGCTAGTCAGACTGAGAGTGATTTAAAAACCTTAACCTTGTTCATGATCAGGTAGTGTTGACAAGGTTACAGTAAAACGCAGGGTCCTGGATATGCAGATGCAGGGACCCAAACTGGCTGTAGGGATGGGAATACCCTCGGGAAGACTCGGATCATGCTACTGGAATTTTATAACCTCTCTGACCTGGGAATGCTTCAGGGTCTCTACGGGAGCTGGATAATTCTGCTGGGAGGAGGAAGGTCTAGATTTCCCTCCTGGACTTGTTGCCTCCAAGTTGTATTTGTAGAAGAAAATGAATGGAGAGAAATATATTGTTCATCACTAGCGTTGCCCTAAATAGCAAATATGACAGAACTGCCAGTCAAACCACAGGAATATGGTTTCCCAGTACTGCTGAGTTAGATTAAACCAATCCTTTGTACATCTGTCAATTCTAACAGAGTAAGAAGCTTAATTCCAGATCAAATCGAGTTGAAAGGAGTTAAATGTTGTGATTTGCTATTCCAATATGTTGAACCGCTGGGATGCAAAATATCACCATCACTACAGTTGTAAAAATAAAACGTCTGATCAATGATCTGAGATATTTTGGCATCCATTCAAACCAGCCTTAACCTGACCTCTGACCTCTCTCTTCACTGACATATTTGTTTCTGCAGAAGTAAAGCCCTTTCCATCTGAGTAATATAACTGATGACTCTATGAATATCCATTTAATATAAATAATATTTGATACAAGGCCATCAGCAGATGAAGCCTGGCTCTCTGGTGCTCAAAAATCCAGATGTGTAACTGTGGCTGTCATCTCTTGTCCCCTACCCCCTTCCCTCCTGCTTTCCTCCCTTATGAGTGTATCATATCAGTAAGCGAGCTCATATTCTCGTCCTACTTTGAGACTCCTAAACATCAATAAATAACCCAAACTGACACTAATAGATTATCTCCCCGTGAGAAAAACGCCTCAATCAGCACTCAGAGTGGGAGGAAACATGCAAGAAAAAAGGAAATTCTTCAAAACTTGTACTTTCTGTAATTCTGCAGATCCACTTTCTGACATTTGCAGACGAGGAAGCAGAATTTGCACGACTCAAACAATGCCACAGTTGATTCATGCTTTTAATAACCTCCCTGCATCGTGGAGATGGCAGATATAGAGTAAATGTGTCGTCTTAAAGCGGTTTCTTGCGCTGCATGGATTAGGGGGGAAACTTGTGAGAAGCTGAAGGAGAGGAGGAGTATGTCTGATAGGTGGCTCTGTGAGGGTGGCTCTGTTGAAGACATGTTTTTAGCTAAATGCTAATCTTGCCCGTTTCACACGCTCACAAATGACAAAGCTAACAAGCTAATGCGGAAGAGTTCTGATGTATTTATTTAGCATGCTGATGCAGAAGACAGCACAGCTGAGGCTTTTAGGAATGTCATTGAGGATTCACTTTTTCAAACATCCATTTTTAAGCAATAATTCAACAAAAACAAAACCCTAGAAAGCGCTTGGGTCATGTTCTATTAACACTTTCCTAAATATCTATGTGAACAGCATGCTAATAAGAGGCAATCAAAGGATCATCTTTTTCCATACACATCACCGACAAACAAAAACCTGCTCTGTTTGAATTTCAGATGTTCGGCTGAAGGTAGCTATTTTGGCACAGCGGGGAGACATTCAATATGTCAGCTCTGCTCTCCCTGAATGCTTCATTTGTCTTGGGAGAGCACAGCTGACAGTGGTGGATGGTGCATTGAGGAATGCTGCCCTGCTTCAGCTCCAGGGAAGATTCCACAGCTCCAGCAGCAAGGTGACAGCTGCTGCTAAGAACAGTCTGCAAGCTAGAGCTGCCACTGCAAAGCCACAAAACACCTAAAACACGGATTCACATCAAGGAGGTTACTGCCACATCACCCTACAGAAGAGGTGCCTCTATGTGGGAGTTTATCTTGGAAAGGAAGGCTTCAGGTGCCCAAACGGAAACATAAAGGAAAACGTCACAGTCTGTCGGCTTTGGTTAGGCTTTTTAATCTCCCCTTTTCTGTTTTATTTAGCAGTTCCTTCCTCCTGTGTTTTACATTTGGGTTTTTTTTCCTGTTCATCAGCTCACCTGGTTTTGATCGTATCTCCTTCCACCTGCTTTTTGTTATTTGTCTTCTATTTATATACACCACTGGGTATCAAATGTGGTAGCCCGGTAACCTGTCTAAGTAAGGTAATTTCTCATCAGTTCTGCTCTGCCTCTTGTCTCTTGTTCTGCAATAAGCTCCACCATGACACATTAACCTCCTCATGTACCATGAATATGAGATGAACCTAAACCAAACATGGATTTTAGATGGATTTTTGACAAATATTCTTTATTTTTGTACTTCTTTCATAATGAAAATACATCATAGGTTGGGTTAAAGATAGCCAGACAAAGACTTATTCTTCAATGTTTCAAAAGTGGTTTGAAGCTTGAAATGACCAAAAACACACCCTACCAGTAACATCTAGTGGTTCCAAATGATTCCCACATTTAAATTTATTTTCAATACAAAAGCCATAAACTCAGTGGTATAACTAAAATAGTTATAACTAAAATAGTTATACCACTGTTCTAAAAGTCATTGTTAATTCATATAAACATTTAACACTTTTATTATTGTCCTGTCACTACCTATATTTCTTTAAACATGATTTAAATGACAAAGTGGGATGAGATGTATTTCAAAGTCAGTGTTTTGGAAGTTTGACCCTTTTATTACAGGCTATGATCATAATTATTGGTGGACTTAAGCATCATAACATATTATATTATTCAAATATAGTCATACTCTGTAACCATGTAATCCTCACTACAGTTGCAGGCAGACAATTAGCAAAACCACATATCAACAAACCTCCATCTTTGAGGGTGACACAAGGTCAAAATATTCCCAAACATGGGATTGTTTTATTTACATTTTCCATCATTATAGCTGTCTCACAAATGATAAAACAGCACCAAAGCTTTAAATCAGTAATGCCACTTGCTATGTACGAGGCCACCACAGTGTTAGGTCACATGATCACAGAGATTTAATGGAAGTCTAAGCACAGCAATTCCAACCAGTCCGCTTCTGAGTCTCACTGTGAAACGTCCCACCTCTGCTTCTGGTGCTTCACATACACACCAAGTTTAAAAGTATTTTCTTCAAGCTGATTTCTATTTTAATTGATATAATAAAGTCAGTTCATCTGTAATTCTCCTCACAGCTGAGTGCCTCCATTTTTAAAAGAACTGTGGAATCATCTCGGAGGATGAATTGTGCTTTTTTTTTGGACAATTTCAAGATATATCTTGTTCGTTTTTACTAAGAGGGTAGTTTAGTATATAAAAGGACCCCTACAGATATGTAAAAAACACATCATTATGAGGAAATCTTGCATGAACAGTTTGCATCAAAATATAGTATACTGGATTAATATTATCCCGCCTCTGTGGGTTAAGCTCCAACTTTCTCACAACCCTGAACTGGGGTAAGCAGTATAGAAATGAATGGATAATATTAGTTTCTACCCTTTGACTATGTATTATAAACAATGACAGGTAATAATTATGGATGAGAGTATTATTATAAGCTTCTGCATCTGCTGGAGGTGATGCTTGTTTTGATTTTTAAAGCAGTGAAAATGAAGTCGAGCATATTTTCACACTTTGCTAAAAGGCTAATTCAACATCAGTCCTGCACCTGGTCCCTTCTCAAAGCTTCTGCATTGTCCCCTGTTTTATCACTTTCCTTCTTTCTTTTTCTCATGTCCTTCAATGAGTTTTTTTTTTTTTTTTGCATTTCTTTGATTAATCACTCGCGGTGGGTTTCCTAAATGGCCCGTGTTGATATCCAGGTGACATTGCTGCAAAGGGAAATGCAGCAGTAATCTGATGCTCAGGGCTGGAATAGAAAGTTGTGAAATGCGGTATCTCAGGACCGGGATGCTGCAGGGCAACCATGGCCCCAGAAATGTCAGCGTGCCATCAAGATGCATCAGAATCAAAGTGTTAAGGTCAGATTTTATGTTGTATTGCTTTAAAATCTTATTCAGTCAATCATTTAAAAATATACTGATGTGAAATTTTAGAGGTTTAGAAGAGGAAGTAAATGGAAATGCACGTCATTTGTAAATCTTCTCATCCAAACAAAAGCAGCGTTAGAATTCAATCAAGATTTCATCAAATTGGTTTATCAATTTATATCATCAGATATTTAAAAAAATTCAATGATCTCATACCATCTGGGGGAAGAGGAGAGTGGTCCGTATTTGTGGCCAGTCGGGGCGGCTTGAGAGCGGCGTGCGCAGCCTGGGTAGCAGCTCGGAGTTTGGCGAGCGTCAACGCCTCGCCGTGGTCCCTTAGAGAATGCTCCTTTAATTGGCTGATGGTCATAGAGGAGAAAGGACACGACGAACACTTGTAGGTGTACTGCTCACCTGAAAAAACATCACAGTAAAAATGAGGCGTACAGTTTTACATCCATCGGCACAGTTATAGGGTATTGTTTTCCACATGTTAAACTGGCAAAGATACCAGTCTTTTTAACGGCTTTTATGGATGTTCTTAAGCTTCATGTAATACAATTTATTTTGTCAGATGGCAAGAATTCACAACTCAATGCAAAATTGATCATTGATTAACATCCAAACAAACAGATTCAATAGCAGACAGCAACAAGGTTAAGCTAGAAGAGGTTTTGTAAGGACAAGATACGGCTAGAAGATCAATGCCAATGTGGTGATTTTCTTTAAAGATGACAGAAACGAGGGTGGCATTTAGGGCCTGAGGATACATTGCCAGTTTGCTGTAAGCTGTGGCTGAACCCTTTAAGGCCTGACAAAAGCACAATATTTTATACAAGATCTTATACCAAAAATTGACTTTTTTCTGCATAAATTAACAAATTATCACCATGTATCATGTAATAATTATTATAGTGTAATCTGCAGCTTCCTGGGGTCTTCTGGGGGCCAAAGATGAACATCGGATTGTGTTAAACAGGATTTTAAGCAAAGTTTTTATCATAGTGGTGCAGAGTCTCAGGAACTGTGTATAAAATATGATACGTTTGGCTTCTTAGGATTAATGTAACTGTGTGTGTGTGTGTGTGTGTGTTTTGTTTACCTGTGTGAGCTTTATGCAGGTGGCTCTTCAAGCGACTCAAGTAGGCAGATTTAAATGGGCAGAGCTTGCACTTGAAGGGCTTATGGTGCCCATGGTGTGACTGCACATGTCTATCCAGGCTAAGACCAAACAATAAAAAAAAGAGGGAAGAAACAAACAAAAGGGAGGATATGAGATAAGGAAGGACAATTATAGATAAAAGCAGTGCAAAATGAAAACAAATTTATAAAAAGGAAAAGAACAGACTTCAGGAAATGGAGCGCTTCCCTCTGCAGTAACACTGATGATTCTAGCTGCATCTAAAGCTCACCAACAACAAAACTACAAAACAAGGAGCCACGGGGTGAACTCATCTACCCACAATCCCCTGCAGAGAATGTGTGTGTTAATGCCTGTGGGGATGGTAGCTGTGTGGTTAATGCCGGCCTCCTAGGTGGCATGGGAATGCGGCTTCTTTTTGGGTCAGGGCGCATACAGTACAGAGGGATTACACCCGAGAGCTCAGGGGAGATGACGATTCTCTCATTCCCCCCTCACTCCTGCATCCCTGTGATGGATAAAACAAATCACACATCCAAAATGTCTGTCTCGCTCTAATGTTTGTCTATAGCGCCTAGCAGGCGGGAAAATCTCAGAGAAGATTGAAGATTCAGAGGGATTGTGATCGGGTAAACAGAATGAGGTGTAAAAATGTGCTCTGCACAAAATGAGTTCAACATCCAGGTGATTTGAGGAACAGCTGGTGGAAGGAGGGTGAAGTGTATACGAAGCCCTGCTAAACCCTGAACATTTTATTGTCCAAACTTTTTGATCAGGTTTTATTTGTCATTTCATTTCACCAATAAGACAATCACTGTTAACTACCAAGTTCCTGCTACTTTAAACCAAACAGTAAAGCACTGCCAGCTGATCACAATTTCACATCTGAACACCAGGGAAAGGAAAAATACACCTACTTGTGTCTGAATGGTGAGACAAACTGGCAGTACTGGCAGCTGTATTTGCCCTCTCTGCTGAATAGAGCCATGGCTGAATGGCTTCTTTCGTGGGACCTCAGTCCCTGCATGGACATGAAGACACGGTCGCACTGGGCACACGGGTAACCCCCCGCTGCTAGCCGTTGCTTCAGCTGACCCTCCGACACCACAGCACGGGCTGCAGCAACAAGGGCTGCGGCTCTTCCTTCAATGGCGTCTGTGTCCGAATCAAGGGTCTCCATGGTAACATCCACCCCACCAGAAGCTGTGGAAAATGGCGAGCCCATGGTTGAAGTTGCAGGTCTGTCGAAACCGTCGACTTCTGCTGCTTCATCCCCTTCCAGGTCACCATTGGTCAGGGGGACCTCGTGGACTTCCTGCTGCAAAAAGGATGAGAAATTCATGTCAGTCTGAAAAATTCCCCCTGCAGAATCACAATGAAGTGCTGCATGAGAGCTGGATGATCATGGCCTTTAAACCTTGGTTTCTAGCACTGTTCTTTATATTTCTTCAGTTGTCAGTCATATCATGTTGTATCTTGTGTTCCTACTGACATCACCTCCAGACTCACTAGCTTCACTTTATCAAGCAACAGTGTCAAAATGATAAATCATAAACATTAACTAAAAACTCTTTTTGGTGTTGTGATAAACACGGTTGGTGGCCATAACAGATTGACAACAAAAAAAAAGATAATCCATCTATCCATCCTTTTTCTGTC
>JBAMIG010000020.1:8298442-8318639 GCA_037177335.1 Kiunga ballochi
CAGCTCCTTCTTCACCACGACAGATCGGTGCAGCGTCCGCATTACTGCAGAAGCCGCACCGATCCGCCTGTCGATCTTACACTTCATTCCCCCCCCTTTTAAACCCTCCACTTTGGGAAGGATCCTATCCCCCACTCTTAGAGGGCACTCCACCATTTTCCAGTTGAAGATGATTTTAATATTTTTTATGATTAAATTTGAGGATGACTACATTTACTATTAAAACATTGCTTAAATTATTATTGTTATTATTCCTACAGACATTTAACATGAGGTCACAGCATTTTGGAGATTGTTTTTCCTAAAACTGTTCATAGTCCTACAGGTCTATCATTCCCTGTACCTGTTACGCTGAACACGTCACATTAACAGGACCTAAGCAGCACTTAAAACATTTGTCAAACACCTCTGGTTCAGTGTTACATAAACAGCTAAACCTGAGTGTCTGAGCCCACTGGAGTAGAGATTTCATTACAGGTCAGAATAATCACACAATATTCTTTATTTATTGTAATTGTTTTTAATTATAACACAACTTTCCACATTTACTAACAATTCCATAAACCAGCTGCCAAGCAAAACATGTGCATGTCTCTCTGCCTCCCCTTCTGCTGGAGTGCTGGCTGGTCACTGCAACCATCACGAGCTGCCAGACAATCACCGTGACTTTTTTATTGCCTTGAGGAAACTCATTCTTTCTGTGGAAGGATCTGACCCTGCACTTCATGCAGCCATAAATAAAACGTGGCATCCACAGGCCCAACCTTGCTGTCCAGTATCTGAATTCAAAATCAGCCTGCTGCTCATCCACTTCTATGAACAACCAGTGTGTTTTCTTTTAAAGACACTTTGGAGACTGCAAACATGTGGTTTTACTCAGCTCCATCATGTCTCACATGGTTAAAGCCATTTTGTTGTTATATTTTTTAATCTGCATATGGACTTAAACTAGCAAGACACGTTTCTGGTGGAAAACTGGTTCTCTATTTGGGAGAGCATTCTTTAGGCCTGTTTCCTGTGCTGGAAGTCTCAGTGGAATACTAATGTTCAACCGGTTACCCACCGCTGCCCTAAAAGTTATGGCTCACCACTCCAACCTACTCCACAGCAATGGGACAGCAATGCTTGTTTTCTCTGGGGGAAGCTGACAGGCTGTCTACCGAGAAGCCTCTGTCAGTTATAAACAAATGGGAAACAGAGCCCAGGTCCGTTAAAACCAATCATTGGAATGCTAGAAAACAGGCAGAAGCACTGGTGCTATCACTTCAGTATATGAGAAGTAAATAGTGCACACTGTGCGTTGTAATAACGTCTCACTCTGTGTATTTTTTCCTCTGTCCGAGTGAAACAGGAAGTGGGCAGGAATTTTTATATATGACATCGGATAAATATCTACTATTCAGTTAAAGTTTTTTAGTAGTAATTTATACCTTAACCATACAGGTAAAGGTGTCCTCACTGCAAATGTAAATTTGCTCCTTCCTCATTTCTCTGAATTTATGTTATGCTCCTTTCATGAAGAATTTGGGAAATCAGCACAGTCCAGATGAGTCTATTTTATAAACTGATGAGTATAAATCCAAACTGCATTGCACTTCGAGTATGAACTGGTAACTTCCTGTCCATCTTTTGCTCATACTGAAATATTAAAGTAAGAAAAATCTGTTGTTCCACTGAAAAGGAAAGTGCAGAAGTTTTAACATTTTGTGTCAAGAAACCTCACCAAGCTGAAATTAGAGCTTTTATTTTGTATTGCTTGAGGATTAATTTTTAGTTTAGGTAGCAACCCTTGTCTTGTGATCTAATATCCCCACATTTCCAGTGCTGGTGTTGACACATCACTCATGTTACCCTGCCTAACTCTTGCATTATACTTCATCTTAGTATTTAAATTATTAATTATTACATTTCAAATATCCTGCGATGGACTGGAGACCTGACTAAGGTGTACCCACCTCTGACGGACTGATATTTAAAAAAACTATTTCATTTTTTTACTTTTAGCCTGCAATTTTCTGCATAAATAAACCTTGTTTGTCTAAGCAGGTATAAAACCAAGAAATAAATGTAATATGTTTGTTTTTAGGTTAGGATTATAGCAGATCACTTCTTCAAAACACAAGCAGATGTGAAAGACTCCACAAAAAAAGACATCTAGCTCTTTTCACTTGTACTAAACTGATAAGGAAACCTTGAATTTATTCACTTACATTTATTATTGTCCATTCCAGTATCAGAAAATTGTCAGCTGATTATTTTGCTTTGCTGTAATATTTTTCACATTAATTTCTCTCATTTTTAATAAAACCATTACCTCAAGAAAACAAGCTGTCTGAAAAAAATTATTCAGTGGGATTTAAAAATATGTTTGAGGATTATTTGATGCAATTGGATCAAATAATTTCCAGACTGTTGTCACTACTTGGAGCATAAATGTGTCACTTTTTCTGCCACGGTTCATTTTCTTCTTACAGAGCCTGAATGACTTCTTTACTCCACTTCAGCCAAAGGTTGCTCAAATCCTCAAAGCTGTTGGCTTTTAATTGACATCAAAGCATCCCGTTTGATGCCTGATGTTTCAGTCTTAAACCAGCAGCTTGCAGCAGTTTGCAAAATACCATCTGAGAACTCCTGATGCCCGATAACCTTACATAGAAACCTCTTTCGGTTCTCATGAACACAAAATAATTAACCTGCCATCATGAGAAAATGAAGCTTGACATTTTGAGATCCTAAGATAATTAGCTTCTGATCTTAGGATAACAGCACTGAAGTGGAACCCGAAGGGGAAATTTTGAGCACTTACCTTGACATGACCCTCTTTGGCTTCTCCATACTGGACGTGCTTCCTAAGGTGGTTACAGATGGCTCGCAGGGTTGGGTGTATCTCTACACAGAAGTTGCATCTGAATCCTATGGGAGTTTTGTTTGCAGAGCTTTCCTGATCAAGCAAAAAGGAACACATTTATTTGATTTGTTTAGAAGTCATTGCAGATTATATCTGTGAATATTTAGATTAAAAAATGTTTTGTGTCATTCATGTCAGCAAGTTTAGTCAGCTGATGGATTTGACATAACCAAAAGACAATAATGTCTTTTAATATAGGTTTTCAATGCAAAACATTTGTTCTCTAACTTTCATCACATTAGATTAATAATGGTATTTTCAATGGAGTCACATAGCATACTGTTATAATGTATCATTATCATGACTAGTTATATAAATACTGGCAGTAAAGGTGCAAACTGAGCTACATAAATATTTTTAACTTTAGTTCCAGAAGAATATCCTTAGTGACGATGACTACAATAAAAGTGTGTTTGCAATGTTATTCTGAGCTGCATCCCACACAATCATATTTAAAAATCACAAAATAGCCTCTTTGCAAAGTTTCCAATATTGTCATGCTCACCTTTTCAAGTTTAACTTGCAGCAGCTCTGTGGATTTCTGTGTGCTGACAAGCTGATTCCTTCTCTCTATCTTCATGACCCTCCTCTCAAACTCCTCGTTGTGGCTCAGTAGATGATCAGCCATACTAGGAAGAGCCAGGAACTTTAGCTCGCAATGAGAACACTGGTATAACTCTGAGTCCTCGTCCTCTGGTCCAGGTGATACCAAAAAGTCCCTCTTCAAGTCTGTGCTGTGATGGTCATTATAGTGCATAGAGAGCAGCTGGCCAGTACTGAAGGACAACCGGAAGCATTTTAGACACTTGAACGGCAGCCAGTCGTCATCGCTGTCCAGCTTGGGCTCTAGCGGGACCTCCAGCATTTCCTTTTCTTCCTCTGGCAGCTCACTGACCACAGTCTTCTCAGGCTCTTTGGCATAAATGACAGTGAAGTAGCGACCGAGTTTGCTAGAATGCTGCTTCTTGGGGAAGACACCTGGATGGCGTTTAATATAATGTGAGACGATGCTCTTCCTGCTGAAGGCCTGGAAGCCACAAAGATTGCAGCGTCTTCTCTCTACAGCCAGACGAAGATCTTCGCTCATTTCTGAGCTTTCCGCTTCTGATGGCGGTGGTGGCATCACTTTAGTGGGCTTGTCGCTGATGGTCTTAGATGCTGCCAGACAATGGGTGTAATAGGCATCGATATCATGCCGCTTTTGGTAGTGTGCTGCCAGGCCTTTGCGTATAGGGTTTGTGTATGAACAGAGGGCACATTTGAAGACATTATTTTTTCCTTCTGGCTGAGCCCGGACATTGTTGTGCTTGATACGATAATGGCGAGCAATGCCTTTCCTGGTAGAGCAGAAATACTTGCAGAGCTGACACTTGAATACAGCATTTTTCTCTGTCTTATTGATGGGTAACTGAGAGAGGGCAATGTCCAATTCACTCACATCCTGGATATTTGCTGACATATTACCTGTGCTGGATTCTCCGATGGGTTGTGTTTCTTTACTGGAGGAAAAATTTGTCACAGATGGCAAGAACATTTCAGAGGCAGACTGATTGTGATATTTCTCATAGTGGATTTTGAGTTTCTCCAGGGTCCCATGCGTGTACGGGCACATTTTGCATCTGTATGCTCCATAGCCCTGCCTCTGGGTTTTGAACTTGTCATCTCCTTCATGCAACTCTGATATGTGCTCGATGTCATCTGCGAAATCTTCTGCGGTGACTTTGACCAATGGGTGTCTTTTCTGATAGTGAGTCAGGACTCCGTGGATGCGAGAGTTCACGTACGGACAGTGACGGCACTTGTACACAGAGCTGGGGTTGATGTCTGCTTCTTGTGCAAAATCTGCAGCCTTTACTTTCATGCCAGGGTGCTTCTTGCCATAGTGAGTGAGGAGACCGTGGAGACTATTGTACTCAGACAGACATACAGTACACTGATAAGGATTATTAGAGATGGAAAGACGTGGGTGGGAGGAATGGGGGTTGCTTTCTTGAGGTGGGGTGGCAATGACTAATGTGCCTTCCTCTTCAATAGGCGGGCAATTTAGAGGTATATGTTCCTTGGAAACCTGCTGGTGACTCTTTTCAGTTGAGCCTGTCCCTTTGATGATATCCAGAAGCACAGATTCATCCCCTTTGATAGCCCAGGGGTGTACAGCCTGATAGTGACTGGTGATGTCCCATATGCTACAAGCCTCAAAGGCACAGTCTTTACATTTATAATGTTTAGTTTCCATATTTCCTCCATGCTGAGTTGTTTCAGGCCCAGCCCACAGCTTACTGGCCATGTATGCATAATCAACATTATGTTCGGGGTGGCGTCTTTGGTAGTGGAGCAACAGGCCCTGGGGTTCAGCATGAGAATAAATGCACCACTCACAATGATATCCTGCCTCTAAAATGCCATCTTGATAAGCCCAGTGTAAGATGGTCAAGGCTGTGGCTTTCGCAGTGGGGTGCTCTTTCTTTAAGTGTTTCTTTAGCGCATAGACATAAGGGGATGTATAGGAACAGTGTCTACACTTAAGGGAGCGCAAAGGTGCGGCATTTTCATGGTCTATAGGAGCTGGGATCCCCCCAGAGGAGACGCTGCCTGACTGAACCATCTGTGCACGCTCGCGCTGGCTCCTCACAACTGCAGTGTGACGACGCACCAGGTCAGCGTTGGCCTTGTTTTCCCTATGCTTTTTCTGGTAATGGATTAGCACTCCCTTGACCGTGCGGTTGCCGTAATCGCAGTGCTGACAGAAGAAGAGCTCATCCTCACCTTTCTCGCCCCCTCCCGATTTAGGGCTTAGGTTATTAGAGCCGTCATGGCCGTTGTTTTGAAACTGCTTCAAAAACTGTTTGGGGGTTGCAATCTGCAATTCGTCCATTAGTTTCATCAAGCCAGGAGTTGGAGCGCCATGTTTGATGTATTTAGCCGTAACTTTTACCTCTGGATGCCGTTTTTGATAATGGACCAACACACCAACGACCGATCGGTTACTGTACACGCAGTGCTTGCAGTAGTACATTTCCTCGTCTGATCCATACAAGGCGGCACTTGAATGCTTGGGAGTGGACGACATACTAGAGCTGAACGAGGAGTTGGCCACTTGCTGGGACTGATCCACAGAGATTAATTTCATGGTTTTCTGTATGCGGAAGTAAGATGCTTTTTGCTCAGGGTGTTTCTTTTGATAGTGGACCAACACCGAGTGCATGTTGGGGCTAGTAAAGGTACACACATCACAATCATAGACAACCACATTACCGCTCAAAGTTTCTTTAAGAGGCTCTGCCTCGACGCTATCTTCAGGGGACTTGGCAACACTTTTCAGCACGGGGCTAGAGGAGGATCTGGGTAATGAGGTGGATGAGTTGAAACTTTTGGGGCCGGAGTTGAGTATTTCTCTCAGAGTTTGCGACTCGCCCGTTTTGTGGGTCTGCTCTACGATGTAGCTGGAAAAAATCATGGCGTTGTTGATTTTAACAGTTGGGTGCATCCTTTGGTAATGAGGCATCAGGCTCCTAACGTTGGGGCTTGTGTACGAGCAAAAGCGGCACATGTATAGTAGATGTGGTTGGTTGAAGTTGAGCACATTGCTTGCTTCAGGGTGGTGATCCATGTAGTGTTGGTGTAAATCGTTGTAATTTGTGTATTCAATGTAGCACTCCAAGCAACGGAAAACTGCACTCTGGTCTTCCGGGTCCAGGATGTACTTAAAGCTGAACTTGATGTAAGGGTGCATCCTCTGGTAATGAGTGCTAACGCTTCGAGCTGATTTGTTATGGTAATCACAGTGTTTGCAATAGAAACGTGTTGTTCCTGGACTATCTGAATAGTCCATGCTATCATGGACAGTCCCATCGCCAGGATCAGCTGAGATGTTCTCACTGTCGTCAGAGAGAGTCAGAGATATAGGAATACTTCTGTGCTTTGACTTAGGGTTGCTTTTTCTTTTCCCTATCCTGCCCCCCTCATGAGAGATTGCTGAATCGTGGAGCTGCAGCATGTTGTAAGCAAAGACAGGATTTCTGTTGTCATGGTTTCCACCCTCATCAGCACTTGCATTATTTTCGCCAGCATCTTCATCGTCCATGTCATCCAGATTTATAATCGCATCCTGCTGGCTTTGGCTTATCTTACTCTGAAGGTTGCTGGCAATTTCATCAATTCTGGTTCTCTTTTTGACTGAGGACAAATCCAAAGGCAAGTCATTAATTGACTTTCTGGCTCTTTTCCCTGTTACTAAGGACTTTTTAGTGGCAAGCCCTAAAATGGGTGTCTGGGTTTTTTGCAGAAATATTGGAGAAGCTTCCGCTTCAGAATCTGGCTGGTCAGTCGGCTGGGTTTCAAAGACAGTAGAATCCAGGTCATCGCAGTAGGAATGCTTATGCTGCTGGTGGACCCTCAGCCCTTTAAGAGTGGTGGTAGAGAAACTGCAAAGTGTGCAGCGGTGAGGGTTCTGCTGATCATTCGATGTGCTAGTTGTCTTCTTTCCATTTACTCTGGAGCTCACGTTTCCCCCATTAACCGGCTCCGTGACACTGTCAGTCTGAGGCTCTGGGCTATCACTTGTAAGATCCATTGTCTCTAACTCTGAGGGATTGTGGGTCTGTTTGTGCGTGCCCAGTTTCAAAGGGCTGGTGCAAATGAAGGGGCATTCGTCACATTTATACACAGTGGCTTTGCCAGAGAGGTGAATGTTTTCAATGTGGCGGGAGATGCTCCGCCTGTGCATGGTGAGGAACGAGCAGAAGGGGCACTGAAAGCGGTTCATATACTTTCTAAAGGGTATTCCTTTAGTTTCTAGTAATTTATTATCATCATCTGTTAATAGCTGCTTTACATCTGCAGACAGGGTTCCAGTATAGCTGGGATCATCAATATCTCCTAATTCTTCATCGTCATCATCATCCTCTAGGCTACTCCTTGAGTCCTCTTCATTGACCAAGTCAGTATCCATGTTTATGACACTGTTGACGGCATCAGATGAGGAAAATCTCTTTGATAAAATGGAACTGCCTGTGCTGTTCGGCGTAACGGCACTAATTTGTGCGTGATGAAACGATGAAATCTCTGTAACCTTTTCACCTGATGTTTCTGCAGCTTTCTCCACTGATTCCTCCTCCCCCCCACTGAAACTTATCTTTGATCTAGTTGGGCTTTGAGAAGAGGAGGGAGAATCTAGCTTGGGCGAGCTTGAACCTGTCTCTTCTTCTGGCTTTGCGGTACCAGAAATGATCTTGACATTATCACTGTGCTCCTTTATCATATGATCAGTCCAGCTCTCTTTCTGGTCCGTTTGATAGTCACACCATTCGCAGAGAAATGTTTCCTTGGTGACCCGGCTGGCTGAATCTGAGTCCTCCTCAGTGTCAATGTCCTCTGGAGGATCTCCATTATCATCTGAGGGAACGCTGCTATGATACATTAGTTGGTGTTTCAGTATCCTGGCTTTGCGTGGAGACTTGAATGTGCAATGCTGACACGAATACACTTTTGAATGAGCATTGTGTATTGTTGCCGTGTCGTTGGGCTGTTCTGCTGTCTCTGAGGAGATACTTGCATCTGAATCTTCCTCTTCGACATTATGCACCTTCTTGGTGTGGTTCCTTAAGAATGACTTTGATCGGAAGTAACGGACGCAGAACTTGCACTGGTAAAATGAAAGATGAGTCTCCGGGGCCTGCTTTTGTGATGTTTGGTTAGGAGTGTCATTAGAGTTGGGGCCTAAAAATAAAAACATATAAGAAAACTTTGTTTAAAAATGGGAAAACGTTTTTGTTATAATACATGTTTTACCAACTGAATGTGATACATGCTCATCCTGCCATGTGGATACATTTAAATTAGATAACATGTTTTTTAATTCTCAACAAAATAAAAGCATGTAATTAATGTGGTAGCATACTCATTCCGGCTTTAGAAGGTGCAGAATCCTTGTCATCCTTATCATTCTTATCCTCATATTCCTCATCTTCCTCCTCATCTTCCTCCTCATCTCTCAGAGAATCAGACTCATCTGCATCTGCAGGCTGTAGGAAAACAGTGTGCACTTCCTGAATGTGGGTCTTCAATTCATCATATGACTCTGCGCGGAAGTCACAACCATCACACTGCAATACCTCCATCACGGAAAAGGGGCAGAGCTCCCTGGAAAATCAGGGAAACCTGGAAAAAAAAACACAAGGACATTCAGCATTTCTAATATTTTTTTATATATAAGTTTTCATACCGAAGATCTCCCTTAGTGATGGTATCGTGGCATTTTTGAGCAGTGAGCTTCTGGTGGTTTTAGTTGATTACAAATGATGACTCCTGCTGAGAACAATCTGAGAACAATGAATAATCAGGCGCCAGATGATGACATACTTGTCATTCATAACTAGTTAGACAGTAGCTACATAAAACAAACACTTTCAGATGTTTATCATGTTATATCCAAAGATGTTTTATTGAAGTGGAATCTAATTTCAAAGCTTTAAAAAAACCTCGCCCAGGTTTTATTTGAAAAAAAAAAGGTGCCAGAAAGACTTAATTTTTGCACTGAATGAAAAGTATCTGGGAAAAAAAAGTTTTGTTTAAACCTCTTTTTTTAATTACTTGGAAATGCATGAAAGGACACAGCAATTAGAGTTAAAGCAATCTGAATAAATACATGAAGTCAGATTCACATTGAAATAGCTCCCAAACAAACAAAACTGTGACTATTCAGCAACATTCACATAAAAAAATAATGGAAAAAGATATATTATTTAAAAAAATAATTTGGTCATGAAGAGCCATGAATTAAGATAAATGTCTCCTATCTCTGGGGATATCAGGGGAGGTCCATGAACTCAGATAGCCTAACATAACATGACGGAGGATTCAGCAGATGCTGCAGGTCCCATTTTTTAGCAAAGCATCATTCCAAGAACAATGGACGGACTGAGGAGGGATTAAGCCTTGATTTGTCCCATTTTTATTACCTTGGGATAAGCAACAGCTGGAGAGCAGCTCCACATTTCAGTATTTAGAGCAGACTATTGCACCAGATTGCATTAACTGCTCTGAAGATTGAATGAATCAACTAAGAAAGAAATGCTTTATATGCTTAGGTGTCTCTGTAGTTCAGACATGGCCAGAAATATGCAAGTTAATGGTGACAATCCTTCAGAGTTTTTACTGTGGATTTCTAAGTATCCATGTCATTTTTTTATATTTCTGAAAGCACATAAACAGTCAAACAGGATATTGTACAATAATTTAGAGGATGTTCTTAAACACTTTAAATTGCAAATCAAAATACCTTTGTTTTGATTTTTTCCACATTAATTATTTAACATAATAAATTTTGATTAATAAAAATTATATTTTAAAAATTTTACTATTTAAAATATTTAAAAACAAATTCTGATATGTTGCATACAGAAATTGTAAGACTATATTTTTTCTACAGTGAAACATCCTGGTTTTAGTGGAAAGAGAAAATAAAGATATAAGAAGCCCTGATGGTAACTTTAAATAAATGCAAAGCTTTATATTATTTATTACCACATGTAGATCTGTACTGATGATGATTTTATTAAACAAACTCAAGGGTAATGTGCAAATTTAGCATGTAACCTAACAGTTCTTCAACAATATGTACATAAAGTATAGCCTGTTTGTTGGTTTGAGTTTATAGCAGCAACACACAGTCTAACATCACAGAACTGTAATCTGAGGACACATCTAACAATATCTACCCAAAATAGAATGACCTACTGTCTTTAACTACGGGACTGTTTTATGCTCAAACAAATACACTAATAAAATAAGTGATATTTTCATTTGTTCTCTTGTGGATATGAAATTGAATAATTTGGTGACCTTTGCTTTTCATCACAGGCAATATTCCAACATCATTTTCTAGCTGATTCGACTGCAGGATGACTTGCTAAGGGCTCTAAAAATGAAACAAAATGGTGTCTACAAAGCAGCCAAAGGATATAAAAAGATATCAAAGTGCTTCCATATTTCCACTGTCTGAAATGTCACCAGGAAGTGGTAGTTAAGAAACGCTGTGGAAGTCAATACAAGATCTGAAACTCAAATATAGAGCAGACAGATATAGATGTAGTAAAATGGATATAACCACACATTTGCCAGTTGAAAAGGTAAACAAAGTCCTACATAAAGCAGGGATCAGGTGAAAAGAAGTGGGGCTGAGTAGATGCAGAAACATTAAGGAGTCTTCAATATGGAACCCATGCCTTCAGCACACAAGTCAGCATCTCGAAAGGCCAGAGTAATGTTGGACAGATGTGAAGTGCAATGGACAGATGTTAAAAATGAGGCTTTAAGCCACATCTATTACATCTGTGTTTGGAGATAATAGCAGAAACACTTAATAAAAACAAACTACCTCCAACTATTTCTAAAACTTATAAGACGCCACATGAAACACTGAAGAGTCAAACAGATTAAATCCACCGAATAACTGCAGTCCTGGAGTAGTTATGTGCTTAAAAACCTGAATTTGGTTTCTTAAGTTAAAAACAACAAGGCTCTGAGGATGCTACAAACATATTTGCAGCTTAAAAAAGAACAAAGATAAATAATTTACTTATTCTACAGGATGTCCAAACCGAAGCAAAATTAGATTTTTCTATCTCACACACTTTTGTTATAAAACATAAATATGGAGGAAAAAAAGAGTGTTTTTATTGTCTGCTGAAAGATCAACAAGCCCAATATCCTCTGGTCTCATACGGAGGAACTCAGCTATTTTTACTAAACCAAACTGATCTCATGTTAAACAACAGGATATTTAACACTAAGTGCATGTGACAAATCTTTTAGGTGTAAGGTTATGAATAGTTATGAGTCGGACGTTTAATATCTAAAGCTGCTCAGGCTGGAGCAGCCTTACAGATCTTAGCATAAATAAATAAAATAATAAGGAATTTTAAAAAACAAATGAATCTTTGAACATACGCTCTGCATGCCATGATAATAAGCACATTTAGCTAAAGTTCCAGCCTTAATTGTAAAACCAGCAAGTGTGACGGTGTGATCACTGACAAGTGAGATTCTCCACACTGCTCTCTGGCTCCACTCAGACCCTGGTTGTCAGGGTTACATCCATCAACAAAAGATATTCTTTATTTACAACAAATGAAAAGTCACTCTTGACTTTACAGCATGGAGAAGCATGGACGGCTTTCCACACTGAAACACGCTTTCTCTAAACACAGAAGGGCTTTTCAACAAACAACAAGAAATCATTTGTGTGTTTTATCATTAAAATAAGCAAACATAAAGTTACCTACATGCAGTAGCAGCACTGTGAATAAAATATGTAGAGCACCACCATTTAGTTTTCATTCAGACAAGCTGTGCAAAAATCACATTTTATTTTAGATAATTCCAAGAGAGTGAAAACAAACATTTACTTTATAATTGAACTGTTGCATAATGTAACCGAAACTACTAAATATCTCTATAGTATAAGAAAGTAGCAAGAATAATACTATTTTAAAGCTAAGCAAAATGTATGAGCACTGAATTGTGCCAGCATTAAATATTATAGATACATAACATTTGGAGCTTGATCTTGCTCTTAGTTCCCGTGGTGTGAACCCAATCCGGTGCCATCTATGCACAACACAGTTCTATTAAAAAGAAAAGATGTGGATTTATTCTATCAAGGCAAAAGCCTGGGATTAATTTAAAACGCTTGGGGATCTCTTCAAACTTCCTTAGTTACAACAAAAAATGCTGGAGTAAGGATGGTGCCATGAAACTGTGTGTGTGTGTGTGTGTGTGTGCAAAACCCAGTATGTTATAACTGTTATAACTGCGCATGCACTGGAACACAACAGTGGATGCAAAATTTAAGACCAGGCATGCACATGTGTGTGTGTCTCTACCTGAATGAGCACAAAACATTTAAAGAATACAAACAATCATTTGTGGGTTGTTTTAATAAAAGACTTCCCCATTAACATTTCTATTATGGGGTGTATATACCATATCTCTATGTAACGTGAAGAATAGCATAAGCTAATCTAAACACTACATCCCTCTGTGTTGGCACAACAAATCGGGCAAAAATGGATTCAAACTTGAAAAGCATGAGATAAAATCAAAGCAGTCCACCACTGAACAATTTTAATCATTTCCAATGTTTCCTTTTACCCCATCCTAAAAGAGTTCTTTGTCCATTATGGTTTCTCTGAGCAAAAATTAATAAAACTAAATGCCTCAAATTATGCCAAAAGTCACACATCTAGGTAAATAATGTCAGCTGATGTTTTTGTAGATGGAAATTACCAAAGACTATAGAGGTACTACATTACTACAGTACACCTACAGTCTGTGTGAGGCTAACTAGTCAATGCTATATTGGAAATCATTAGCATAGTATGCTTTGATTACAAATGAGATATCACTGGTTGCAAATAATGTTGTAAATAATGCTCCTTATGTTGCTGTCCCTTGATGGAAGCAGTTTCATTGGCAGACAGATTGAAATATGTGACTAACTGACTTGCTTGTATTGTCTTTTTCTTTAAATTTGACATACTCGTTGATGCTACCGATCAAAACATCTTCGATGGGTAACATCAGTGTATCGATGGTAAATTAAACTGTATTGATTGTCATTTCGCCACCTCATATGTGTAAAAAAACTGTCCAAACTACAGAGCAGCTCAATTTCAGTAGAAAGTAGAAAACAGCAGCTGTTTGTTTGACATCACCAGACACACCGATTAAAACAAGAGGTGCAAAACTTGAAAAACTGAAATCTGATATTTCAATGTTTGTAAAGTCAGCTTTGATCCAAACACAGATATCAGTGAAATGCTGGCTTTAATGCCACCATATATTTCAGGTCACTGCTGTCACTGTGAATGGAGACGGACGTGAGATCCAACTAGAGACGGTTGGGAATACCGCTTTCTTTCCACACCCAGCTGGCCATCTAGTGGAGAGGTCTGTGTGAGCTAGCCAAACTGCCTGCATGTCCCCGAGCAACCAGGGGATCCATTGTTGTTTAGGTTCAGGTTACAGCCTCACCTTGTGGCCCCACCCGACTTTCTTGGCAGTTCGCTGCTGCATGAACAAAGTTACCTCCCAAAGCCAGGATCCTGGACATGGATATTAGTCAAAGCTTTTGAGAAAGGAGGGGAAAGGAAAGCCCATGGAAGAGGAGGGGAAGGAGAGAAAAACCTCCTATACAACAGCCATCTGCCTTACAGTTGGCTGTGTCTTTTCAGCCGGTCAGTCTCGGCGCCACACCAAGTTAATGGGTGAGATTGTGCAACTGCTTTCATCTAGTCAGCTGGGGCCTTAACAGACAGCGATTGAGCTGCTCAGATCCTCCTTTGAGCTGAGCTTCAAGGGCAGCCATTTTAGGAGCTGACTATGTGTGCTTAGGTGTTCAGCCAGCACACAACATGGACCCACAGATCTGATCCTCTTCTTCAAAGGCAGGCAGCCTGTCGCTGGAGAGCTGCTGACAGAAATCTATCTGCCAGATGTACAGCAGTGTACCCAAGCCCTCTGCCCACACAGCTCAGCAAAAAACATCTCCCACTCTCATCAGCCTGACTTCGCTGGTCCTGTTTTTTTTTTTTCCTTTCATTTTTTTTTTTCTTCTCGGGGACATTATCTCACACATCAAGAGATTTTCAAAGAAATGCTAGATTCCCCTCGCCAAGGAAAGGAAGAATAGGTCATAGTGAGCGCTGGAGCACCAAAAAAATGTGGAGAGAAATACAGCTAATGCATTTTGTAGAAGCTGCCAACTACTCTCCACAAGGGGGTCTAAAAATGTGAGGCATGTCTGAACTTCTTTATCTCAGGGCTCTGCAACCCTGAGCCCTGAGGAGAAAACGAGAAAGGAGCAGAGAGAAGCAAAAGGGGAAGGAAAGGGAAGGGTAGGAGTCGAGGGGAGGCATGACGAAGCCACCTGGAAGACCTTCAGTGGTGAGCAACAGAGGACAAAGGCATCAGACTGGGCTACCCAGATTCCAAAGTCTACTGACATTTGTTAATCACCAACCGGTCTCTCTGCATCGGCGAACTCTGCCAGCAGTCACACCCTCTACTCAAACTGGCTGACAGCAGCTGCTCTGTCTGAAAGAGGGCCTTTGAATAAGCCAGCATTAAGCTGATTAGTAGTACAGAGGTTTTGTCCTTAACTGTTGGTTAGTGCTACCATCTCATGCAGTCTGGGAGGGAGAAAAAAAGTCCACAAACATGTTACTTCATTCCAAGATAAGCTTCATGGCTACAGATGATTCATCTGGCAAATCAGGAAGGATGTGCATCTTGACAACCTGCACAGCCTCAATAATTAATGACCCACTGATTGAATATGACAGTCTGTTTTTTAAGGGAAAAACACAGTGGCGATAACAGCAGGTATCTCGAACCATGGTAATCAATTTTTCCAAAGATGAGATGACAGCATCGCGGGAAAATCAATAAATTTTTAGTTCAAAGAAAGTTATTAAAAAGTAGAGAGAGAGCTGCATGGATAACCGCATGATACTTCCAATTCAGATCTCTGTAGCCTGCAGTGTTTACAAGATTCATCCAAAAAGAGGGGAAAGGACGGAAGAGAAAGATCTTATTGTGTTTAGAGGAGATTTCACAGTGAGCAAAGGAGGACCTGGAGTCCCAGAGATCAACAGGGCTTCTTCCATCCTGATGTCTGAACAGATTATCTGAAATTGTGCCTGGCTATTTCTGACAAACAAAGCTATGCAAAAGTCCTGGGCCACTCCTTACTTCTGTATATGTTTCTATAAAAAACAGGAAAGCGAGGCAGTAATTTATTAAACGATACATGGGAATAACAGAAATATGCACATATTAAGAAAAAGCTAAGTTTCTATCATTCTAATGAGCTTAAAAGTCCTCAACGCTCTAAGTCATAGTATCTTGTGATTTCTTAAAGTAGGCTACTCATCAAGGACAGTTTTCAGGCCTTTTGGGGGTCACTTCAAAGCTCTTCTTTAGATGTTGGCTGCCTTTTATTCCCATTTCTGTCAAGATGATTCCTAAATGCTTGGGTATTGTTGAGGTCTGGACTCTGGGGAGGATTCATCTCTCAGTAAGAGCTGTTGCCACTGATTTTCAGCCCAATTCTTCCATGTTTTCTAATTTCCTTTGCTTAAGAATGACCTCTTGACTTTATATAGCGCTCAGATAAATCATAGATCCTTGTTAATTGGCTTCAGAAAAACTTAATTCCTCTGAAAGTGGTTAAGTACAACAATTGGACTTAAGTTGACCAAAAAAAGAAGCCAATGCTCACAGACAAATTATTTTTTCAAAACCACTTTAAGAGATTACAAGAACGTTTGGCAAACAGGTAGCAGGACAGAGGGGTGGCTTAAGACCTCTGCACTGTACTGTAAAAATAGCACAGAGCACAAAAAATACAAACATGAATAAAACTCACATAAACCACCTTTTACACTGCACTTTTGTATTTTCAACCCAAAAATGAGCCTCAAGTAAAAAAGCTTGTGAGGCTGCTGTATGAGAGTGATATTGTTATTATCCACCTTCTCTGTGCAGATATTTATGGAACTATGTGGGACAAAGATTACAGAGCTTACAGAGGTGTCCCAAATAATCCAACACAAAACCAAATCTTTCCCAAAGCAGCAAGTTTATGGTTAAACTATACACAAAGTAATGTTCAGCTTGCACGATGATCAAAACAAAAAAGGAAAACGACACTAATTATGAAATATTTACTGGAACATAGCGTCACACTGTTTCTATTTATGCTCACAATAACACGTTTTGCAGCTCGCTACGATCTTCCAGCTTGTTTCTGAAACAGCAAACCAAGTGAGACGCTTCTGAAAAACTAGTCAAAGTTTTCTGGATGTGGATCTAAACCTCTCCGCTGTGATTATTTTATCATAACAGCACTGCAGCCACGAGAGACAAGACATCAGCAGCACACCACGAGAAAACAAACAGGTTCATGACCAGCAGCCTCTGAGAGCTGGCGCACTGGCTCTCTGTGTAAATAACTACAATTCAGCTGCTTTGATAGGGACGTTTACACAGGCATGCCAACAACAGAGCTCTTACCTTTCCTCTGTAACCCCTTTTCCTCCATATAATCACTTGTCTTTTCCCATACATTTCCCCCTCTTTAACCACTGAAATATGTAGCCTAAAAGAGTATAAAACACGTCAAAATTTATGCAGTATAACATATCAAACTGGGACACATTTTACAAAGAAGCACATCTAAAGAGAAGAAAAAAAAGGGATTTTTTTTAGCTCTACTCTATTTACTCTATTACACACAATTACATTTCATTATGTTCTTGTGGAAATCAAGAGAATCAATGAGAGACCCATGGTATCGAGTCACATCAGTAAATAATCCAACTTTAATCCTTCTAAACCAATATTTCACCCACAAATGAATTTAGATTAGTCTTAAAAATGGAAGAAAAACAAAGAAAACCCGTCGTTTTTCTCCTGTTTTTTGTTTATACCTCCACACAAACATGTGAAGACGATGACATCTAACTTTTTTATTTTAATCTCCAGCTGAGTTACTTACTTGCAGCATTTCTTCATTTGAACACTTTCTCATTTCAACCCCATCAGAACTATCCACCCAAACCAGCCAGGTGTAAATGCACTCTCCCAGCATTGCCTGAACTTCTCTTCAGGCTGCGATACATTTCCAGGCTGCTCTGCAAGCTCAGCATGTTTACCCAAAGATTTCCAGTGATCTCTGTGACTGAGGATGATGAGGGACAGCCCAAAAATGTAAGCGTGTCTATATATATATATTTTTGCAGTAGTTCATGGAGGTATTCTCTGAACCTTTGTCTTATCTCTTTCAGGATTCGTTATGTTGAATAAGCGCTTGCTATTTGCATGTAGTTTTTCATGCTGCATGTATCTGAGCAATGTTTGCTGCATTTCTTGGTTCCAAACTATGCTAAAGCGAGACATTTTGATCCCAATCTTTTTCCATGACCTTAAGTGATTACCCAGAGTCAGATTTCATCTTGTCAACCTGTTTGACAAACAACTGGTTTATCCAGTTGCTGTGTTGATAACAATCCTGGCTTTTCTTTGGGATACATTATTTCCTTCTTGTCTATTTTCCACCTAGAACCAGTTTTTCCAAGCCACTCTAGACAGTGGAGCTGTGTCCAACCATTCCTGACTCAGCTAAAGCCTCCACGAGGTGTTTATCAGGACATATTTTACTTGACCTTTGTACTAAGCTTGGCTTTAAGATCTTGCTTTGAATTATGTCAAGAGGATGCTTCAAATACTCAAAGCTGGAATGTGGACCCTGCTTTAAATTCCTTTACTCGGACTCGTACAAGCCCGTCGCTGAATGCTATGACAAAATATAAAATGGGTTTTTAAAAAACCGATCAGCTCTGTGAGTGAAATCAGCAGGAAACTCCTGATGTAAAACAACGCCTGTGATGTACTCAACACGGAGACCTGACTGGTTTGGCACATGACACAGCTAAATGAAAAGAAAATAACAGTATAGTGGACATTATTCTAAAGAACCCGGCCCAATTTGCTCCAATTCATAAACTGACTGATAAAAGTTTGACATGTCCCGGACTGGCTGGAAAGCTTGAATGTGTTTCTTGGGGGTATTAAGATTCGAACTGGGGTCATTTTAGATGGTTCAAAAGTGGCTCCTGTGGGAAAGAAGAACTCCCAGTGTGCACATTGGGCTTTGTATCCCGACAGACCCCTATATGCACATATCTGATCATCAGTATATGAAAGGGGAAACAGTAAATTTACAACGCTTCCTCTTTATCGAGCTTGTTTTCATCTTATATTTAATTCAAAGCAGAATCAACATTTTGATCTGAACTCAAAGCAAGTGATGTTTCACTTGAAACACAATAAAAATGTGGAAATGACACCTAATATTTAACTGGTTTCTGAAGTACGAATATGTTTCCATTCCTAAATATAAAGTAAGTCTATTCATTGGATTATCTAACAACCCTGCCCAAGTTTATGAGTTTAGAAATTTAATACAAAATACTATTACATGCATTTCTGGTACCTAAGAAGCAGTAAAAAAAAAAAAAAAATATTTTACAGATGTTATTTTAAATAATAAATCCCTGATAAATTCATAACAAATATTTTGTAGCATGATCTTTTCTCCAGTAATGTTTCAGAGTATTTGTTGGCTAAACTGACAACATGCGGGATGGCACGCAGCGATATTTTAAACTTCACATAGAATAACTGAAAAAAAAATCTCTAGAAGATGTTTTTGACTGAAAAAGTCTTTATCGATGAGCAAGAACCTCTGCAGAATAATTGTATGTGAAGGATCCAATCATGCTCCTCACGTGAAGCGCCTTCTGATGCAAGCATGGGCCGAGTCAAGCAGCACAGAGAAGCATTTCTTTTGGCACCTCAGCTTTAATCATTCTCTTTACCACGTACAACTCTGAGGCTTTGAAAACGGACAAAGCTGATGTAAGGCTTCAGCTTCAACCTCAAACTCTGCCTCTTCTTTTTTCATTAGCTTATCCTACAATTGCTAAGAACACCATGAGGCAAATGATGCATATGAAGAGTTAGAGCTAGCCTTTAACCTAATAAACAATATTTTGTGGACAGATAGGCATCAAATTATTTTGCATTTGCTTCTCAAATCTATTGGAAAATATATATGTAAATATATAAAGGTGCATTTATTACATAAGTGTTAAGAGTTTGATATGATGATATTCAGCTGGTTTTGGTGGCTAATGAGGGAATGAGCTGAAGATTTGCTGTTGTTTTAAAGCTTCTCTAATCCGATTAACTTGAACCTTCATATTAAATAAAAAGCAACTTTTGCTAAAGGTGAAATATTTTAGAGTTGTAAGAACAAGCCACTGCTTTGGGAATTAAAGGCCTTTCCTTTGGAACCTCACTATCTTTAGATGCATACTGATAGCCGAGCAACTACAGTAAAGTCACACATGAGACTGAATAACTTAGATCCAATTTAACATTAAATTGTTTTGACTGACTTGTGGAGTGTTCGTACTTAATATTTGAGAGCAGTGACCTACAGTCTGAGAGAGGACAAACCAGCAGTAGGGTTGAGTGTGTGTGTGTTTACTGAAACAAGAATGATCCACAGCTGCACCAACTCACAACATACAGGACTTTAAGGATCTGCTGCTAACGTCCGAGTGCCAGATACCACAGGGCACCTTCAGGTCTTGTGGAACCCACGCCTTGGTGAATGGAGCTGGTTTATTTGAGTGATTCTGCATATTCTGTGTATATATA
>JBAMIG010000020.1:8318739-8330466 GCA_037177335.1 Kiunga ballochi
TATAAATACAAATAAAGGGTCTTATTTAGGTGATGGCAATACAGACAAGTGGAGTTCACCACTGAGGTTGCCCTGAGTCCCAAATAGAGCCTCTAATGACTAATGTGTAGGGACAACTGAGTCACTGCTTCCACATCTGCGGGAAATCTTTCTGTTCAGGCTGCAGAAAACCGTCTGGACCTAAACCCAAAAACACTGTCAGATCAGTACATTGAAAAAGTGTCATTATCACATGTGTAATATCAAGCCTGTAGAGAAGCATCCCAAAGACAGTTTTGACATTAAATGTGACAATTACAGTTTAAAGATGGCTGCTTTCCATTTAGGGGACATCCTGCTTTTTGTGCATGAGCTACAGCTACCAAGCATGTACAAGTCAAGTGGATACATTCAGGATAAGCACTATTGTGGCAAAATTCATAATGCCATCATATTGGTCAACAGCGAGGCTGCAGAGTTCATGTTTGTAACCATAAATGTGTGTACTATACATGTATATATATATATATGTATGTATATATAAATAGCCATACATATATGCACACACAAATGGCAGGCGTCGAGATTCTTTATATCTGACCAAAGATGTAAATCCTGTCTTAAAAAGGGAGCCGTTTTAGTAACTAAAACCTCAACCAGACAAAAATAAACTGTGTGCTTTTACTTGAGCTCCTGATGATCAACTCATGAGTTAATAAGGCTTCTACTGCAGCTCTAATTTCAATACACTAAAATTTGTGCGAATTTTGAATTGTCACCACTATAAATGTAAAGATTAACTCTAAATATTCATGCAAAGCAGAAGATTAGTCAATTCATCCGACAAGTTGTAAATCAGCAGCTCAGTTTTCCTATTACAACAACAATATCACATGGCCATGACCATTTATATGAGCTCAAACCGAGTGCTGCTGTTGAGTAAAACATGCTAAAATATTATGGAGCAGTCTAAAATATCCCTTTTCGACATGCTCAAGCTTGTCAAACAGGTGGTGTGAAACTCACCAGCCTCTAACTTTACTGCATTCAAAGTAAGATGCGTAGTTATCTTTCACTTCACCTATGTTCACTGTCTCCAACACTTCCTCTTTGCTCGCTGCTCTTCTGACAGAGAGAAGAAGATGCGGTACATTTTTTTAAAAAATGCAGCAGAGGCCAGAGCAGATGTTTCTGTTAATTTGGCCCAAGAGGTGTGAAAAATGCTTAGTCCTCCTTTATAAAGCAGATAACAACTTAAGATCCATCTCCCCCTGCTGACGCCCTAAAGCATGCATCTACCTGCAGTTCATTCAGAGTTTCATGTTATTCAATCTGATCTAGTAGGACTGCTGCTGGACATTAGCATAAAGTGACTGGGGAACTCAAAAAGACATTGAGCTATACAGTAGCATTGGATAAGAGAGCATGCCCAATGGGCACTTCAATGCTTAGATGGTAAAAACCTGGGAGTATTTAGCATTTCAAGGGCCAGGTATTTTCTTCCTGAGTTGTTGGAAACCAAAAACAGACTTTAAAAGAGATAACGTTAGCTACAGCAGCCAGAAAAACAACAGCAATGGCACGGTCTGCAACTGTTGGGTGATGTGCACATAAGCAACAGTTTGCTAACAGTTTGTCACGCCAACTTAAAAGGTGATGATATGACAACATTGTATTTACGGCGTTCTGCAGCTGGCAGGCTAAACTAACAATAAAATCCAGTTTGGTGGTGGTGTTAACACTAAGATGAGACCACATAATTATCTCGTTGTATTTTTTGTGGTGAACAGACACAGGATTATAGACCTGGAAACCGTAGCCAAATGGTAAACAGGAATGAACTTTTGGCTCAAGCAGTATGCAGAAATGACATGCACACATGCTCAGTGAGTACTGAAATGGATCTAATAGAGCTTCCTAACTCGTGACTTTAGAGTACATT
Organism: Kiunga ballochi; assembly: GCA_037177335.1. NCBI lineage: Eukaryota > Metazoa > Chordata > Actinopteri > Atheriniformes > Pseudomugilidae > Kiunga > Kiunga ballochi. Next base: position 8,320,661 of record JBAMIG010000020.1, read on the forward strand.
TGGTTCTGCTTAGTAAAAGTGTCTGAAAATAAAATCCAGCTCAAAGAAGGCTGCCTGACTTGCTGCTATTTTTCCTGCTGTGTGCAGGTTGCTGTTATGTTGGTTCATAGTTTGGCTTTTATCTGTGGGGACTGTAGCAGATAACAACACTGGTTTAGAACAGAAAAGCTGGTCCGACCTGAACGACCTTTCTATTCCCTTACACTGGCTCATCCCACTGCAGAAGAACAGCATACTGACTGGTGCAACTGCAACCGCGCTGGTGATGTCACATTGCTTATGTTACCTTCTAATGTGGCGCACAGTAGCCCTAATAATTCTATATTTTTTTAATGTTCATAATATAGAAAGTTTTAATATCTCTCTATGTTGGACATGCACTGAACTGGGGGCTTGTCCGGGAACTACCCTGCCTCTCACCTGCTAAGTTCTGCGATGGGTCCCCGTTGCCTGATCGACTCCTTTAGCCACCAAAAGATTTAAATGTATGGCTTTTTCTAAATGTTGACAGGAACTATTATGACATGTGTGTTCCTAATTTGGAACGTTTCAGAAGCAAAGCCTGGAAGGTAACAACACACCTGAGAAAGCCTGATAGCATGTTAGCATGATAGGGTAGCCTAGTCTGGGAGAGGTATCCCGGTGTTTACATGTGTTGGCTTGAGTTCATGGAGTACTAATATAGATGAAACACTATGAGCCCCCTAGCATAGCCCTTCACCAGGTCCAGGTTCTATAAGTAGCAAAAGCAACAGTCTGCACCAGTTAGCTCTGTACATATTGACAACGTTTAAAAATTTTCTTATTATCATATTTTATTTTATACAGTGGATTTAGACTGTTTCAATTGTTTCTGCCTTTCATAATCCCAGACTGAGTCAATGTTGTTCAGATCTGGACTCTGGAGAGAGTGGGGGTGGGGTGAGTGCATAATACCATCTGTTGCAGGACTCCCTTTTCTTCTTGTTACTGAAGATATTTTGTTTTGACTCTAGGCTAGAGTTTTTGGGGGAAGGGGCGTTATTTTGCTGCAAAATTGATTTGTAGCTGATGAGAATTCACGATAGCAATATGCAAGGGATGAGAATTCAAGCGGCTGAAGGATTTAAGATGTTTTTGCCTTGAACACACACAATTACATGTGATAAATACAGGACAGACAGAAAAATGATCAAATGTATTCAAAATGACATATCACACACTTTTATGTTATGTTAGTAATTCACTAAGCGTCTGAAACGAAAAGATATTTATCGTGTTAGTAAAAACCTTGATGAGCATATCAGTCTCATTACAACAGCATTTCAGCTCGAGTCTGATAAGACCAGATAGCTGGACGCTGACCTCATTCCTGCTGCCTGTGATCAGAGCAGAAAGCTTCCCTAAATGATGTGATCACATGACGCTGCTCATTTGAGGAAGTCTGAATACACAGAGATGAAACATCGATCCCACCTGCCCAATCAATGAACTGGGCCTTTTCTGAGGAGATGTGAGTAATCAATAATGTTCATTATGAACACGTTGTCATAACATTCATCAGAAAACTGCAGGAATTGAATAAAAGAGATGGGAATGGCATGAAATGTTAAAAAAGAATGTGTACAAGAGGGCTGAAAACATGCCAGTAGTTCTATTGCACATCTCCATCTATTATACTCTTGAATTTTTAATATTTAGCAAGTTTTTTTCTGGGGTCCTTGTTTTATATTGCATTAATACAGCATGTGCAAAAGCATTATAACACAAATCATCATGTACGCATCATCTGTATCTTAGCAATGAGGAAGCCACTACTATGGTTGCAACCAAAATATCTTTGTGACAGGCTGGATTCATCAGCATTACCATAAATTATCAGCTAGCTAACTGAAAATGCTGGCATTAATCTGGCAAATCTGTTTCAGGAGACATATGGTATTCCAAAAATAGGTCAACCATTAACCAGCAAATACAGCCATGACTGGAGACATTGCACTTACATCCCTACATCAACAAAGCTAAAAGACCAGACATCAAGCAAAAATAATATTTTAGGACTGCGCAAATTCAGGCAGCAGATATTACCCACACTTCCTCTTAGAAGTCAAATGTTCCCCTCCCACACAACTTCACTCAGTTCAGATAACAAACCAGGTTTGCTTGTTAGCAAGGCTTACGCTGCGCTAAGATGGTTAGCTAAAAAGCTTAGCTAACTGCTGGATGCATCTAAACAGGTCAAAGGAGGGAAAAGTCAAAACTGGGCTTTATAATTATAGAAACTGTCCATGTTTTCCTTCCTACTCTGTAAACCTCTCAGTTCTAACTGCTGCCTTTGTACAGACTGAATCATTTCTTGAACTCCACAAATCTAGTTAGAAGTTATCGTTTTCAAGCACTAATCATTTTAAATTCTCTATTAAATTCTTGCTCAAAATGAAAGGTGCATTTTCTAACCAACAACCTGCCAGCTGTGTAGTAGCATTATATGCTGTTCCTCTGTATTTGAGACCAAGATTTAAAAAAAAAGTTCTACCTTGATTTCATCAAACCACAAGATCTATTTTCTGTGATGTATGAATTTACCACATGCTTGCAAAATTAAAATGTGTCTCTCGGCTAAAAGACATCTACATGCTGTTGCCCTGAGGAAAGCTCAGACGTGCAGAGAGCACATAAAACTCTTGCCCAGTGCATGTTGTGGACAGATTCTACAGAGCAGTCCTTTGGCTATTTATAGCTATGCTGCTGGCCTCTTGGTAGTTTTTCCCTTTAGAGCTTCCTCTTCATATGACCACCCAGATGACCTGCTCTACACATGGTCTTCATTGTGCCTTTTTCTGGAAAACTATAAATTAGTTATTAATCTTATAAAATGTCTCGTCTGATTCACTGCTGTTTATGTTCATATAATGCATAGTAACTGAAAATCAAGTTTTATTTGATCTGTTTGGACTCAGTCAGAGCAAGACACAGGATTCAAATTCATTTAATCTTTATATAAAGTATGAGTTAAGCATTTGTGTACACTTTATTGAGTTTATTGTTTGAAAAAGAATAAATATTTGTGCATATTTAAGCAATGAGCTAAATGACTAGTTTGTCTTTGAGAACCTGTAACTACAGGTGCGAAGCTTTTCAGATGCTGCTAGCTTTGCTGATCTGTCTGCTTTCTGACCTTCACAAGTGTCACATTCAGAGGGTGTAAAAAATAAAACAGTCATGGCAGCAGGCTCAGGTGACTCTTAAGCATTCTAGGTAAAGAAGAGAGCAGACTAACTATGTGTAGTAGGCTTGGCCCAGCCTTAGCTCTGATGCACTTACTTACTACGACTTACTATGTGTAAGCTTACGATCTTCCAACTGGGTTGCCCGAGTGCTCTTAATACTGATTTACATTGCAGCACCATGCTCGTCCAGTTAAAGCATTACACTCTGTGCACATCTGTTATGGAGCAGAGCGAGCAGAGCCATTTTGATCTTTGGACCTCAAAGCTTTCTGCTGACTGAGGCCTTCAAGCAAATCCTCACAGTAGAAAGAGAGAAACCGGAAGAGGGAGGGAGGAAGAAATGTCTGTAGCATAGCTCCTGATTGGAATAATATTGTAATCTATGAACAAGGAGATGATTTTCTGTTCAACATCAGGGTTGCTTCTTCTACAAAGTCAAACAGCGTCTGTGTCAGCATGTCTGTCTGTGACAGATGGTTACCTAGCATCACCCATGTATCCAGATCAGTGGACTCAATCTCCTTTTTATTCTAACTCTGCACACCAAGACATTTCCAGTCTCAATCAAAGACATTCATCTCACTAATTCCACATTTCTCTTTAAAGCTGCACTAAAAAAAAGGTAAATGAAAGAAGCTGGCCATCATAGAACAAGTAACCTTGCTCCAAGGGTAGCTTTTGTGCTCAGCAGAGAGTTCCTTCTGAAAAGAGGGGTGGCTGCAGAGAGCATGCAGGAGCAATGTTTGGCCTCTTTTGCACAGAAGATAATGACCAAGCACAGGAGATTACAAGGAAGCGAGCATTAATGGCCATCTTCTGTGTGGTTTCTGTCTTCAGGTTGTCATGGTGAATACGCACCACCAAAAAGAAGAGAAAAAAAAGGCATTTTAAATGTGATGCAGACTGCTGTCTTTTGCATCTTAGAGCTTTAGAGATATTAATGTGACCTTCAAGGTGAAAATATCCACAAAGCAACCAGACAAGGAGCTTGTGGATCCCAGAGTTAGAGCCTCCTGGGTGTGAAGATTAGTGAATGCATTTATTTACCACTCCCTTCCTTTTTACAGAAGCAAAAGTTAATGTTTTCATAGCTCACTTTTTATTTTCCATCATCTGTTTCATACGAAAAGAACCAAGTGGAGATGACTTTTACCAGAAATGAGGAATAAGGATTACAAGTGGAAGCAAGAAGACAAGCTTGAGACCTCTGAGTGTGCTGCTAAACCTTCTTTTAGTATAGGCACCTCACTTGGCTGCTCTCTCATCTCTCCCTCTCGGGGCTGACAGAATTATCTTCTGCATCAGAGCTGAGGCTGGGCCAACGCTCCTCACACAGGACTCCATTTCACACAGCCAGCCCCACAGTGGCCAAGGAGACACAGCCAATCACGCTGGAGTATCAGTGGCATGACCATCCACCATTTTGTGCTCCTCAAGGTCTTTGACTGTCCTGCTCAGCAGAGTGGAGCTGCTTGCTTGGCTATCTTGTTACACAGATGGAAGTGTTTAGCTTTAAGAGACCTGAGCGAGCAGCTTCCCCTCCTGCCGGTTCCTCTGCAGATTGTCATGACAGACAGCGAAAGCAGAAATGAGATGTGGGTTTGTGCTCACAGTAAAGATGGCCACCAATAACTGTGGCTATGCTGTTCTTCACAAGCTGACAAGCAGCAACTCGAATCTGAACAGATCCAAAACATTTAGAAAATATATCTCAGCTTCTGCAAAATGCATCAAATAAAGGTGACATTTTTCTTTTTATGTATGAGGAATGCATGGAAACCATGAGGATATAACTTGGAGCAAACTCTCAGACACACCATCACGTATTCTATCCAAAATTTTAAAGGGGAAGGAATAAGTGGCTATACTTGTTTATTTCAAGTGTTTCTTTTCTTCAGCTAAAGGAAAACAAATCTATGAAATAAACTATCCAACCAAATATATCCACAGTCCTGCCATAAGTGCAATAAACCAAAAAGCATCGGTTTCTGAGCTAAATAAACACCACCAAAGAGTTTTACAAGTGAAGGACAGATCTTGGAGAGAAACCAGGAAGTGTTTTTCCACAAGGACAATTACTCCAGGAAACCTTTCATTCCATGCAGCCTTGAAATTCATCTCTCTTAGGAAACCATTTCCTGACATAAATCAATCTGCTGCTGTCTTGAATAAATGCTATACATCTTAGAAAAAATACAAGAAATACGGAGCAAGCTACAAGGTCAGCTCTGGAAGCGCACTTCCACATTTTCACTAGCAAACCAACTAAAAAAGTTGTGCTTCCCCTCACATCTCAATCCAAACTTGTATCCATTTTAACCATTTGATGGTTGAAACACCATCAGCTGCATCGGATTCCTCCGAATTCTTCCGATAAACCATTATAAAGATCCCATAAAAAGGCTGCAAGATAGACTGAAACTCTTGTTACTGATGCTCAGTGGACAACTGCCAGAAAACACTGCAATGCTGACTTCCTCGTAAGCCTGACATGGCAGTTACTACAGTTACAGAGGGTGGGTGAGGTTACAAGCTAGAGAGGATGGACTCTTTCAGAGTAACCATGAGAGGAGACGAGAAGCAGTATAAAGGAATCAAACTATGAAGTTTTAGTGGGAAAAAAGCATTTAAAAAACTCAATTTGTTCTGTTTTAACCCTATTAGAAGAGAAAAGATAAGGTTCTTCTCCAGATCCACCAAACTGACCTCTTGAGGCAACTCAACAAGTTTCTGAAGGGAAAGAGGAGAGATCCATTAATATTAACTTACCACTGAGACCTCCTTTCCAAGCTCTTAAATATTTAATCGTCCTTGGAGAGCTCTGTTGCTTCGGAGGCCGAGCTCGTGTGGATCCCATCTACAAGACCACTCCTGTTCCTGCTCAATGAAGGCCTTGTCTGGTGGCACCACACTGCCCAAGGAACGGGCGTCTCCAAAGAATTCAGATTTTTTTCCCACTACAGGCAGCTCGACGCTGACAGAGTCAGTTCATTAGGTCTTATTGGAGAAAGAGGTGAAACCCAGACTTCAGGCTAAAAACCCATGCAGATGTTTATTTTTTATCAAACTGGACAAACTGTCACATCAACATACCACTAGTTTCTATTGATTTCAGTTATAGTGGTCCCTTTTTTTCTTTACGTGCATATTGAAAAAAGACACAACTTTAAGCTTCCCTGAGCTACAAGCCTTTTTTTTCCATGAGAGGAAATGCAGTCTTCAGCTGTTGATGTTCTGGTGGAAAGCAGAGAGGAGGAACCAGTTTAGCAGCAGTGTAACACGGTAACTGACAACAGAAACTGGAATTGCACTTCGATTAAGCCACTTCCTTGTTCCACTAAAACCCTGACATGATGGTGGGTTTAAGATTTTCAAAGGTCCAGAATAAACAATAAGGGATAATAATAATAAAATGCATTTTCACTGCATAAAGGAGGAGAACAGCGAAACGTAAGAGCCATTAAGGAGGTTTTTGCTGTAGTGTGGAGGCTGTGTGTTCCAGCACGGTTGCTAGTGTAGCAGCAGGGCTGGGCTGCATCTCATGAGCCATGCATCATGTCAAGAAAGCACTCACTGGAGCATTTCAATTTGCTTTTGTGTGTCTCCCTGGCCTTCTTCACTGCCCCAGGTAGAGAAGAATGGAGAAGTGCATCAGCCACTGTGAGTGAGTGAATGAGCGAGTCGGGGGAGGGGGGAGGGAGTCGGGGAGGGGTGTATATGTGTGTGAGCAAGATGTAGAAATAGGGTGAGCGATGAGCTTCACGACCACTTCCTTCCAGCATTCAAACCATCACAGAGGTCTCTCTTGTTTGATCCCCTGTCCTCCCTGTTGAGCTTTTTGATTTTTTTTTTTTTGCCATTACCCTAAAACATCTCGCAAAATCCAGTTGTGTATTTTATTTTCATCCACAGTTCTGTTTTTTACTCTTATCACCCTAAACCATGACCTCTTGAACCAAATGTTTTAGGAGGAAAGGAAATCCAAACTATTTAAACCGTGTAGATGCTGCAGAAACTATCACCCTACAACTAAAGCATCACATAAATGATTATAGATGCTAATAAGTCAATGTTTTACTCATAAGTTATACTGTTGCACTCATATGCAAGTAGTATTTAAATACTGCTGCAGAGATGAGCTGAAATATTCCACGCTGTAGGCTACAAAGTGGTTTCATTCATTTTGGAGCAATTTACTGTGTTTTAACTGAACCTAAAGTGATTTTCTACTCGCAAAACACACAAAGGTAACGAGTACATTTACCCTGAAAAAGACAGGGACCTTAAAATATAAATAAACATTAATTATTATTTAGTTCTGCTTGGAAGTTGAGTTTAACAACATTTGGAAGCATAAAGCTGCATGACATTAAGGCAGGGGCCAAAACACACATGTATTCCTAATCTTCCCCAGGTGTTCTGCATACCTAACTGCACCATGTGACATGTTCAATTTCCATTTCTTTAAAATATTATTAATATAGTTTAACCAAATGAATCATTACGGGAACAAAAAAAAGGTTTGAAACATGAAACATTTGCTTTATGGGCTGACTGAGTTTCCAAATCCACTTAGTTCTTATACTTTACATTGCAATAAAAGAATAGTATCAATTGGAACATATCTGCTTTAAATAGTTCCTAATTCATCACTAGATGATCAGAAAATGAACTAACTAGCCAATATATTTAACAGCAAAGAGACAACAGCCAATGACAGAGCGATTATCACTCATTTACATTGCATTAATGCAGCATATAACCATATTGTAAATGCAGTTTACTGCAGTTGACACAAGCTGATGGACCTCGCAGGCCTCACAGAATTGTCAGGGGTACAAATACCTATAGATCACCCGGCTTATGTCGCAAACACACATTAATAATGTGTTTCAGACTTGTGAAAGTTACTAGAGGAGCTGGAAGTGTAAAGAAAACCCACGCAGCCACATCACACAGGCTCAAGCTCATCCTCCACTAAAGCATCCCAATTACTTCCAGGTCCAGAAAAGACTGAGCTCATTTGCACAACATCCAGCAGACTAGATCTACTGCGGCCGTCTGCCAGACAAATGTGTCGACCGCAGCAGATTCCTGCCCGGTCGTCCTCTATCGGCTCCTCCTTGAGAACCTGTCTGCCCTGCCACGCCAGAGAGAAGGAGCATTGCCACCATTTTGATTGCTCTTCTCAGCCCCAGCATTGTCGCAGCACAGTGTGTCAAGCTCACAGTCTCCTTGTCAGCAAGATTTCACACAGTGGCCAGGGGAACTGCAGAGCTGAGCATAACCACACACAGACACACACATAGCAGCTAGCAAACACACCTCTTTCACTTTCCTAGCAGGCTGGACACCTTTAGGACATAATGTGTGAGAAGACATCTAAAGCTGAGCAGTGGACACAGACTGAATTACAGCAAAGAGCTTGTTAATAAATAACAAACAACCTGATCTATTAGTCTGAATAAGTTTGAAACTACTTGAAAAGCTAAATTCACAAGTGTAATTGTGTAATAACGTGGACATGTGCTACCCAGATGTCCACCGGCCTCTGTTTTAAGTCTGAAGCCATAAAAAGCATAAGAAACTCACCAAAAGCTAGAATCATCTTGAGAACTTCCTTTAAGTAACTGTCTGCAACAGTTATTTCCTCACGCACACACACACGAGTGTTGACACCACTTTGTTGAACATTAACTACCTGCAAGGCCCAAACACTGCACTGCTCTGCATTAAAATTCCTGTCTCATCCCCCATGTCCTTCAGCCACCAATAATCACAAGATTTCCCCAAAAGTCTCCGCTGTAGATCTTCAAAAGCAAACCCTTTATTCACATTCTGTTTCTCATCATGTGAATGAAAGCAAAGAGCTCATGGAGTTGGAGCACAGAAGTTAACCTTCAAAGCACCATCAAAGGATCTAAGCTCACTTCCCCCCCCCCTCCAGAGTTCTTCTGCTTCCTCTAGCAGACTAAACTTCCGAGCTAAAAAAGGCTGAAAAAGAAGCAGAAGAGGAGGAAGAGGAGTTGGCCGAGCTTCTTTTTTTTTTTAAAAACACAACCTTTGTTCTGGCGTGAGGGATCTTGCCTGTCTGACTCCAGGGCTCTCCTTGGAGACTCATCTGCTTTCCTCCATTTTATGGTGAAGCTCTACTAGTAAGACATACCTGACTTGAGACCAGTGACAGCAAACAGGCATCCAAGCAGTGCAAGGAGGAAGAGGAGGGGGTGCAGGAGAGGAAGGGGGGGGGGGGGGGAGAGAGGGGAGAGATGGTAACAATATAGCAAAAAAGCACCAAGAACAAAAGCGCATGATAAAAATATAAAGAACCAAACAAACATGCATTCATCCCACCACCATTAAGACATCTCGCTCCAACGCTGTGGAGAACCGACTCCAATCGCCACCAAGATAAGGTATCTATTTTTTTAAAGGAAAAAAAGGGGGGGATTGAGGAGCAGGGGAGGGGAAAGCACGTATAGCTTCCTCACGCTGGACATGGCTTTCATAGTGTGTGTGTGTGTGTGTGTGTGTGTGTGTGAGTGGACCAGCAGCTATGCCAGCTCCTCTGTGTCGCTAATGGAGGCTGGTTGGGAG
>JBAMIG010000020.1:8457726-8473789 GCA_037177335.1 Kiunga ballochi
TGTGTGTGTGTGTGTGGCTTGGTTTATAATAGTGGGAGGACATGCATGTGAAGTGGGAGATTTGGGTGCATGTCTGTGTGCAGAAAGGGGGAAGGGAAGTTGTCGTGGGTGTGAGATTCACCCTGGTGAGACTTGCTCCTTTAGACATTCCTGACATTCCGACCTCCTGGATGCTTGAGGCTCCTCCGTCTTCTTCTAGCCTGTCGGGGGGGCTACAGAAGACTCTTTGGAGAGCTTTTATGTTGTTGGGCTCACACTGGCAAGCTTTTGGTTGAGCAAAGACCGCATGCCCTCTAATTTAGGAGACCATGGGAACATGTAACGCAGCACATATCGGGTCTTCTTGAGTTACATCTGTTGGGGAGACTTAAATCCTCATCTCAAAGGCTTCAGTGCACGTTGGAAACACTTGTCACTCTGGACTCTTGCTGTTAAGCAGATTTTTTTTTTTTTTGTCGTCTTATTTAGTCATATTTCTGCTTCCCCTTGCTAAATAACTGACTGCACATTTTATTTGACCACAAAGACTTAAATATTTTTAAATGTGTTGCAAAATGTTAACATGACTTATTGCCTCACTTTTATTAACATTGCACCTCCCTTTCTTTTATGTTCTTCCAATCACCATCTTCTGACATTTGGTGGGCCAGCCATGAGAGCTCATCCTGTATCTACCAGATACCCTCACAACCACCTCTGACCAAACCCGAATTAGCAAACCAAAGATGTCAGCGTGCAGTGACTTTGCAGAACACGTGTGGAAACCCGGCTCTTGTAAGAACTGCTTCCACCCACTCAGTGCGCACAAGACCGTCGGCATCCTGGATGGCAGCGTGCCAGTAGCTTTTTTGAAGAGCAGCCTGGGAGGCGAGGAAGAAGCTGGAGTGACGGCACCTTCTCCCTACAGCAAACCCACCATCGCTGTCAAACCCACCATGATGAGTTTCGACACCAGTGAATCAAAAGACATTAATATGAACATAGAGCAGGTGAGTCTCTAAAATGTTTATGTTGAATCTTGTCATAACATCTCTGCTTATTTTAATTCATATCTCTTTATGTACCCATGTTCAATTTGTGGCAGGAGAACACAAAGAGCCCAGTTGATCAGATGGACCTGAAGAAGCTCTTGAACCTGACGCCTTTTTACATTGATAATGGCCGCAGCAAGGCTCATAAAGAGACAGTTCTTCAAAGTCCTGATGCGAAGATTGACTACAACAAATGCATCTCATTATCCCCAACTAGCAATATGATTGTCAGCAATATCTATGTCAGCCAAGAGGAAGGCAAAGGTTGTCAGAGTTTAAAGAAAAACGCCAACGAGGACTCTTGCAGGCAGCAGCATATGGCTGCAAACAAGACCAAGAGCACTTATAATGTGAATGTTGTTACTACCAGGACAAACTATGAGTCCCATGATGGATCTGTAGCGATACCATTGTTAGTGGCTAGTGTCCCTTCCATTCATGCCACAATTCATAATAATGGTGTTAGCAGTTGTAGTGCCACCACTGTTATCACAAAGCCCTCTAGCACTTCTATTTCCTGCACAACAGCCTCAGGTGTGGACACGACTGTCCATGCTAGCCTAACATCCCTCCACTCTGTTCCTGTCCTGTCTAAACAGAGCAGCCTATCGGACTCCTCTTCTTCTTATCGTAGCAGTACAGATTCACTTCCTGGTCCTGATGGTTCCGTAGGAAGACGCGGTGGGTTGGGAAGCCCACAGAGTTCACAAGTCATAGGCAGCCCACAATCAGTACCCCGCTCTCCCAGTGCACAGGTTGACTCTGAGCCCATTTACGCTGAGAGCACCAAGAAAAAGTCCAGATCGCAAGGAAATGAACTGCAATCCCATCTTGAGTGTCCAAAGCAGTCCCAGGTCTCTGAGGCTGAGCGGTCTGAGGAACAACATCAGCGAGCTACCATCACTGTAATGGCTGCTCACACTGAGGAAAACAACAGAACTTTCTATCTAAGCAGCCCAGATTCAGCCGTCAGCACCCAGTGCAACTTCAGCCCTACAGCACGCAAAGACCCCGGCAACCCAGCCTTCTGTTGGCCCAACCTCAGCTCCAGTTCACTGTCTGTGGGCACAGATGCTTCCCATCCCCCCTCCCTGCTTCCTAAACCCCAATCCAGCCCACCAATCCCTCCAAAGAGGAACATACGCTCTCCAAAACTAGGCACCTCCAGTCTTTCGTCTTCCATATCTTCTCCAGTCGCTCTTCCTGAATTTCCCAAACTAGGAACCTCCAGCCTCTCTCCGTCCATCACGTCCCCCATCCCACTCCCAGAACTCCCCGTGCTTTTCCTAGTCTCTGCCAGAGAGGGTCATTTCAAGGTCCCCGTGGAAAACCCGAGTGCGACAGCTGAACCCTGGCACAAGCTCAGTCACTACAGCTCTAGCTGGAACAGTCGTATTGAAGAAGAAGAGGAGGAGGAAGAGAGAGAGCGGAAGGGAATAGAGAAGAAGCATCCAGCCACCAGACCTGGAACAACCTCTCTGGGAACAGGAGTGGTCAATGGTGGTGCTGTCTGTAAGGCCCACAGGAGCACCCCTCCGACGGCAGAGCCAGGCACGGCCCCCCCAGCTACCCCCAACAATGGAGCCTGTCAGGGGGAAGCTAAGAGCACTGGCACAGAGGAGGAGGGCAAGCATAACGGGAGCATGCCGGCCAAGCAACCGCTGCATGGCAGCTCATCAGAGCTGCTGGCAGCAGGGAAAGGAGCCGCCAACTATGAGCCCAATCCACCACCTCCCCCTCCTAAACTCTACAGGTAAGCACAACAAAGACCCTTTTCTCTTTCATTTATTGACCTCAAACTGCAACAAACACAACGTTTATCATTTGTGTTATATATTGAGTAACACAAAATAATTTTTTATATATATTTAACTATTATAAAAAGCTATTTAGATGTAAAAAGCTGCCATATTAGTACATAAAACTGCTCACTCATTTTCAGCAATAATAATGTTCTCTTTAGAGCCTTAAGCTGTAATTTATGCTCTTTTCAACTTACTTTCCAGCAGCTGAAAACAAAGGTGAACCTTAAATACAGTTTATTCCAGTGTTTCTCAGAAAACTGCCCTTTATAATTCTCAAACTCAAGAGAGCAAAATAAATACTCTTTATCTTTAATGAGGGCAAAGCACATAAAATATTCCAGATGGAAATGATTGTTTACAGTCAAGACAGCAGTGTAAAAGAAACTTATACTAAACATTTTAGCACCTTTTTATTCAGTACTTTTGCTTAGCATGAGCTTTCAATGTTCTAGTTGCATAATTTGGCATGTTTATCATGTAATTAAGCTCATGATGTATGTATATCTGTGGATCTACTTGCTTATAATAAACCACAGCTTGTTGCAAGCGACTACCTGTAAATGTATACCTTGGTGCAGTCATCTCCATGTGAAACTTAGTGCCTTCTCCATTCAGTACATCATTATCTTGCCATGAATCGGCCTCCATTCTAACGCCTTGTGAACATTCAAACTGTGGGGCAGAATTATTCAATGCATGCCTTGTCCTATTCATGCTGGCAATGTGACTTTTTCTCTTCTAATTAACACACAAATTGGGTCTGGTAGACACTCCAGTGCTGTGGCAGGTTAGTGGGAATTAGTTCTGGCTGCTGTACAACATTCAGAACATTTTGGTCTTTCTGATGCATTTATGAGGAAAAATATTTTGCTTCTAAAAGTTCTTCAAGTCTGCACCTTCCTGTTTAAATGACTGTGTTAATTTTACTGGTCATTCTCTGCATTTATTCCTGCCTTTAACTGGGTGTCCACAAGGCTAAAAATACATTCTGCCAAGTGAGTCACTGAGTCACTACTAAACTAAAAGAAAAGAGAAGTGTGCTGCTTTTATTTCTGCATCAAATGATCCCATGTATATAAAATTAGCTCCGTCTGGCAGGATGAGGCTTGCTTTCACTAAACAAGCATTTGTTTTACCAGGTATGGTTAGAATCAGCAAATCCCTCTTTGACAACATTTTTTCCATCAAACCACTGATCACGTTTCAAAGAGCTTTATGTTTGCAGTAATTCTAGTAAGGACCATCTCTCCTACCATGCGTTGCCGGCATTCTGCGCTGATAAAAATACTTTGTTGAGACACGTGTGGGAACATGCCATCAGCCATCGACAGTTTTGGCTTTCTGGTGTTCCAAGTTTATCTCTGTTTAATCAACAAGTGCCTTAAACACTGGTGGGAATCTGAATCTTGACACAAATGTAATCTTTTTTTTAAAGAAAGGATCACATTTGTTCCAAAAGTTGCAAGCACATGCCTACCCTCCCTGTAAAGCAGCATTTTGATCCTGTGAATCATGTAAAAACCACATGCTTATTTATTTTTTCAGTCACTGCAACAGGCCGCCCATCATATCATGTGATGGGTCAACCTGTGTTTGTGCATGTGCCTACGTCATGCATGAGCTTGTGCTTTAGCACTCCTTTTAACTAAAAGGGCATGTCAACTTTCTGCTGAAGGTTGCCAGAAGGAAGGGCGCAAGTGAACAGATTGTTGCCCCTGGCAACTCCCAAACTGGCGATCAGCTGCCATCAGGAAGATGGAGAATTTATAGATCTGCCACGTGGGTTCAAGTCCACAGGGTTCGACTTTGGTTCGAATTGCTTTTTTGCTCTGTAAACGAGTGTTCAAGATGGTCCGCCCCTCCCACCACAAATCCGCCCTGATCCCTTTTTTCTCTGCAGAACAACAGATAGCATCTTGTTGCTGCCTGGCAGACTTGAAGCTGCTCCAAAGTGAACTGGTAGTTGTATTTGTGGATGCTAAATATGAAATAAGTGCTTTGAATTCATGCATATAACGGAGGCTGTTGCTTTTCCTGTTGAGACACTTTAAATACACATATGACTCGTGTGGAACCAGGGTTGTGTTACTTCACATGGTGGGGCTTTAGAAAGCCTCCAGTCTGATCCAGGAGCCCTGCGAGGACCCCTGCTTTTACAGCATGAGGTAGGGACCTGACTGCTACTCTTTTTAAAAAATTTTCTTAGTGTTTTTTTTTTCTTCTTTCTCAAATTTAGGCATGAGTCTTTGATCTTTCACACATTTATTAGTAGCTAATTAACTATAACATAGCTCCTACATAATAAATGCTTTTAAACGCCTACATCTTGCTCCTCTTGCTTTATAAATAAAATCGTTATCACGCACTGTCTTGGCACTAACATGTTGAAGGGTTTTTGGAGGTGATAAGCAACTGATTTAAATTGACAGAACATCTTTTTAGCATATAAATAAGCATGAGCTGCAGTGGATGTCGCTGACAAAGTGGGAGATAGCAAAACAAGGTTGGAGCCTTTTGCAAAAGATAACATGGGTTTGTGTCAAACATTAATGGATCTTTGGTTTATATGGCTGCATAGCCATGGTAACTGTCCTACAGTCAGGGGAAAGAAACAATCAGTTTCTTTCTTCTCTATACTGTATTGTGACGTGTGGAGGTTGTGTAAGAGGAAAGATAAAATGTGATTCAATGCAGCAAACAAGCAATAAATAAAGTCCACCTTTTGTCTAGGTTAAAGTGAAAAGGAAAACTATTAGAGTGAACATCTTATCGAATGATGGCAGTAAAAAAAACGGCCTTTTAAATAATCATAACCACCTTTTTAGTTTATTTTGTTACTTAGCGGTTAACCAGGACAGGCAGCACAGTGTTCACACGCTCTCCTCCACCTTCTGTAAAGTGCATGACAGGCTTAGTAGAATCAGATCAAAACAAACTAAAATGATTTTTGCTGTACAGCCTGCTGAGATTATGACTGAAAAACTCTCAAAACACAAAACCCTGGAAATCTGTCAATCTAAACTTTGGTGTTTACATCTAAAACAAAGAGAAGACCAGTAAAAGAAATCAGGAAGTGAAACCAGTTGCATGATCTATGACACTTCTACACCTCGGTATGTCCCATTTAACACTGTTGCACTATCTGCTGCAGCAACTTCAATGCAACTCCATCCAATCTCTTTATAAAGCTCACCCAGTTCTTGTCACACTGTTTTATTAATAAAACGCCAGGATGGCATGTGTGTAAACAGATCGAGGTTGTTACTTGCTGTAATATGACTGTTTATAGTCACAATCTGGGTCACTGTTGTAGCGGGGCATAAACCTTGTTTGACAGGTTTTCACTAGGGTGATCATCTTATGCTGGCACAAAAACAAAGATTAGATCTATTGTATGGAAATGGGCAGTCAGGATGTTTAGGCTCAAAGTTGGCATTCCCAGGAAAGACGGTCTTTCTAGACTAAACAGATAAACAGTTAATTAATCAGGGAATTAATTAACGTGTTGGAAATCCCCTTTATCTCTTTCTTAGGGATGCTCAACAATACGTCGTGCACCCCCCTCACAGCACATAAGCTTTCTTTTTTTCACTCCTCAGTCTCTCTTGTTTTGAATACAAATCTGCAAGATCTAGATTTATACAGACACACAGAAGTGGACACTTAATCCCTTCAGCCAGTACTGTTTCTCTCCTGCCTCTGGATTTCCACTGCATTTCATCGTGGTCCTTTTTGTCTGTATAGCTGATCCTTTAGCTAACTGCTCAGAGAATACATAACCCTTTGTCCACCCCCTTCTCTCCTCTTCTTCTGCCTTTCTCATCTGTTTGTTCTGCTTATTTATGGTGGAATTGAAGTCAGAGGCCAGCGGAGAAGTGGGGCCAAGAGTAATTTTGTGATTCAAGAGACGAACACAAGATAAAGAGAAGGAATGGGACCTCATCTTGCCGAGCCATTAGCATGTATAATGAGACCCATGAATGAGTGAGAGCCAGCTTAATTGGTCGCCTAAATTAAAACCCTCCTCATGCTCAGGTTTCATTGGCATTATTATAAGAGGCAATCACAGCAGTCCGGGTGCAAAATAAGGGGAACTCAAAGCTTCCTTCCTTACAAAATAAAAGCAACTTGTTTCACATTTTCATGTAAGATAGAAAGTCAATGCGCCACTTGGCTGGTACTGATACTATGCTGCACCAGATGTTGTACTGTTCCATTCAACTTTAGACGGCTTTGATCACATGTAAGTTATCCACTTTTTTGAGCCTCTGTGACGTTTTCAGGAATGTTTGCTTGCAGCAGGAAATTCTCATACAGTAAGACAGCGTGCCTCCTGTAAGAAGGAAGCGAAACAGACTTTTTTTCTTCATCATTTTAAAATGAAACTATGTACTCTTACACTGTCATTTATCACCAGCACATTGCAAATGGCAAACAAGAGGAAGAGAATCACTTCCACATTTCCAGATGCACAGTCATTTATTCATCAAACCAGGGTGGTGTAGTTGCCCAGGTTAATGTTCTTAGGATGATAATCGTGCACTGGAGGGAAAATGTGTATTTAATTGAGCTTTTTTTCCATCCTTTTTTGCAGAGTGAGTGGTAAAATGAGTGGCAGCAACATGGAGTTGGACCGCTGCAACCAACAAGGGTCAGCAGAGAGCCCTACATCATCCTTACGGGGTCTTGGCTGCACCAGCCTACCAACTGCCTCCACTGACAGCTTGACTGCTGACACTGGTAAGTTCCTCGCTGCCATTCAGTCAAGGGAATTTACTCTAACAAAAACACATAATGTGAGTTTCCAGCATTTTCTTCCTTGCAGTAGGTAATTATTCCTGCTCCGACTTTATCGTTACCGACTCGTTTATCTTTAAAAAGATGATGACCTTTGTTTGGAATAAAGGCGAACAACAGTGAAAAGAGGAAAAGGAACACAGCAAGGTTAAGCCCAACGGCTTATCTGTTTTTGTTCCTTTTTCATGGAGTGCTTATACACTTTGTTATGGCTGGGTGTTCATTTTCAAAACCGCATTCATATTTCTACCATCAAACCTGAGCCATGGCTCACAGTGAGTGGCATCTGTCCTCGGCATGTTGGATTTAAACCTTGGTGGTTCTCAGATGTTTGTAATTGTAGCAACTTCCTGAGTTGTGTTTGAAGAGATAATTATTGACTCTGATAACGAGGGGAAAAAGGGCTGGCTACATCCTACGGAGTACTTTATTTTTTTCCTCCCTTTTAAGGTCTCCTCCATACTCTGAAAGCAGTTATTGAAGACGGCACCACACAGTTATTTTAGTGTCTGTCTGCTTTAGAGTGATGTCAAGATGCAGCCTAAAGTCTTGACTTGATAAATGCCCCATAATTGGAGCTTGGGTTGTGGATGTTTTCTCCTCCTTTTAGGAAACAAGGAATGTTTTATGGTTGCGCTGGGTTGGAAGAGGTGCGGTGATTTTTTATTTTTTTTGTATGTTTTTAACTGATTTGGATTTTTACAGAAGAGTGTGAGAATCGGTGAGTACTCTGTAGTGAAGAGAATCTTGCCTGCAATGACCCAGAAAAGTTAAAGGTATATTGTGTGAATCCATGGAGGAGAAAAATGTCCAAATAACCTTTTACAATGATCCAACTTTTGCAATGCTAATGCAACGTTTTCCTCCTCCTTAGGTTCTCGAGATGCCACCCGGATGTTTTGTTCATCGCCATTTCCCAGAACGCCAGTGGGCTCAGCTCCAGGATCCCCTCGTCCACCATCTCTTAACAGCTTAAGTAACCAACCACCTCCTCTCCCGGAAAAGAAGATAGTCAATCGCACTGTATCGGCTCCAGACAGTGCAAACGGAAAAGCTTTCATCCGAGCCTACCCTCGCCTTCCATTCACCGGCTCAGAGAGCAACGTATGCCGCTCTGTTGATGCCAGCTCCCGTTCCAGTTTACCGTCCAGCCCCGTTGACCCGCGGCCTGTTTTCTCTTCCAACGAGTCTCTGGAGCGGTGTCATGTCCCGTTGGGCCGACCCTCGAGGTCCCGAACGCTGGATGAACCCCTCAAGGCTCAGGGGCGTCTGGGTGTGCACTGCCGAGGCAGCATCACTTGCTCCTCTTCTCCCCAGCTCAGCGTGCCATTGTCGGCCACTGAGCCAGGTTCAGTTTCAAACCTCGGGTCAAGTCTGCAACTCCAGACCCTTCTGAGTAATATTGACAGTAGAGAGGGGGTGTATTCCAAACTGGGTGGGCTGTACGCAGAGTCTCTACGACGCCTGGCTTTGAAATGCGAAGATCACTTCACTCGTTCCCAAAAGAATCCACTTAGGTTTGAAGAGAGCAACTGGTCTCTGTTCAGGCTTACATCAAACAAGCCAAGCTGCATTGCAGGAGATGCTGTGTACTACTCTGCTGCCTGCGCCTTGGACCCCAACAACTCCTACGCTGTGAAGGTAACCTCTTAGTACTGATGATAATTCTGTGTAGAAATAGCTGCATTCCTATGAAAAAACAACCCCTCAATATCAATTCATGATGAAATCAAATAGAAATAAAAATGGTGACTGTTTGATAAAACTGTGTGTCCGAACCTTTGATGAATATTCAGTTATGCAATAGCTTAATGCTTCTATTAAGCTTATTTAGGCTAAATCTCACAATGTGGTGTTACAAGCCAAAGGCATATTGTTGCTGTGACCCATCATAAATGCTTTAGTCGTTGTATTACCAAACCATTTGATATTTTAATTATACTTTTTTAAATAGATGACTGAACAAAGAACCTGATGACTTGCTGAGTATCTGGTTTTATGCAACAAAGTTTTGTGCAAAGTGTTGTTTTTTTTTTTCCAATCATAAAATGATGCAAAACTTGATGCACAGGGTTAAAAGTTGCATGTGATTGGCCGGACGGTGTGCCAATCAATACAAAAATTTCTATTGTACAGTTCAATGAAATGAATCAGTACCAGAGAATGACACAAAACATGCACAGCGAGGTTTGCAGAAACATCAGTCTTCATCAGTTTAATCTTAGTTTGTAGATGATCTGATTTAACACGTTTAAAAGTATATCTGTGTTAAAGTTCGTCACCTTGACTGCTCTTATCTGTCCATGACTTAGCTTCTCTAAGATTTGAGAAAAGAGGCAAACGGATAGAGAAATAGACGAATTACTGTAGCTTTTAGTAGCAACGCCTGTCCATTTATGAAGAATCTCACAGACTTGAACTATTTGAAAAGTTTCAGCACTGTGGCGGTATTATTTATACACATGCACTGAGCAAAAAAACTAAACTTAAATAGGTTTACTTTACTTCAGTAGACTTTAAGAAATAAACCTAACTAGTTAAACATATTTAAAATGATTGAATTTAATTTTTCTGACTACAGAAGTCAATAAGGATCATTCTTTTGGGTTTGTTGCCTTGTATTTCTGGGGACAAATTTGCTTTGTGGGTGTAAATCCGGGTTTTTAAGGAGGGTTTGACAGTTTGAAGACAGCAAGAGGAAACTGAAATTGGCCAGTTTGTTCTCAGGTGGTTGATGGGATGGTCCAGCGCAAACCGAGGCATGTAGCGTAAACAACAAGTGAGAAGGGAGTGGATGCAGTCTTACTGATCTCTGTGCTCAAGCCTTTACTGCTGTACAAAGCAGTGGCTGTTGGTGTTGTATGAGTTGTGCCACAGCCGGGCTACCCACACCATTGCTTAATAATTTTAGGCCAATTTAATCTTTAAATTCCAAGCAGGATTTATAGTCAGAAAAACCTCTGTTGCCAAGGCCAGCACACACACACACACACACACAATGTAGTGTAAAAGCAATAACACTGATGAACTCGTTATGACCTGCATTTGGCGTTTTTATTACCCAGTCTTTATTAATGAGGTTTTTTTTAGGTGGGTTTGTGTTTGGTTTATCATAAAGATTATTAACCAGATTTTGTTTAATGTTTAATTCTCTACATGTGTATTAAAGGACACCTTCTGAAGATTTGCAATAATTTACCCTAATCCATATTTTTTTTTAATTTTTTGCATTTTTATAAAAGAGGCTGTTCCCTCGGCTGGCATTGAACTGACATTTCTGTCTGGATTCCTCCACAGATCTGTAAGAGCCCATCCGTTGAAGCCAAGCAGGGTCATCTGTACAGTCTGTCGGTGCAGCAGAGCATCCCTCCACACTTTAACCTCCAGCAGGATTGTGGGCATTTTCTCGCCTGCGTCCCTCAAAGCATGTTGCCGTCAGATGAAGTGTCTCTGCCCAGCACACCTGCTCCGTCGCTGCCTCAGCCCGCAACATCTGTGCAGGGTCAACAGGCGGACCGAGAGCGAGTGGTGGTCATCACTCCTGAGATTCCTCGGCAGACAGCAGCTGACTTTGTCCGTGAGTGGGAGGTATTCCATAAAACCCAGCCGGAAGTCTATGAGCGCCGGGTATGTTTCCTGTTGCTGCAGCTCTGCAACGGCTTGGAGCACCTGAAGGAGTATGGGGTCACGCACCGTGACCTGTGCCTTGAAAACCTGCTGTTAGTGCCTCATCAGCACAGGCCGTCCCATTTAACCCACCAAACCACCACTGATGCCAGCACTTGTAATGGTGCAAGTGCCGGAGACGGTCAGCGCCACCTTCCCCGGCTCCTCATCAGCAACTTTGCCAAGGCCAAGCGTCGCACCACAGAGGATGCTGCCACAAACAGCGTGGACCCTCGTATGAAACGAGACCACGCCAGACTGGCGCCTGAGATCGTCTCAGCAGCCCAGTACCGTAAATTTGACGAGTTTCAGACGGGCATCTTGATCTATGAGCTCCTCCACCTGCCCAACCCATTTGAGGTGAGTCCAGCTCTGAGGGAACAGGACTACCGCTGTGAGGACTTGCCTCCAGTCCCTTCTGTCTCCCTTTACTCTTTGGGCCTCCAGAGACTGGCCCAGCTCCTTCTCCAACCCGACCCCATCAAACGTATTCACATCCAGGAGGCCAAGCGTATATTGCAGAGCCTTCTTTGGGGTCCCAGGAAAGACCTGATGGAGCAGCAATGGGAGAGGCACAGACGAGGAGGCTTTGCCGACGGATCCCGGCATGAGGGCCTCCTCAACTGGCTGGATGTGAAAAGGGCTCTGCTGATGATGAAATTTGCCGAGCGCTCGCTGGAACCAGAGAGGAATGCAGAACTGGAGGACTGGTTGTGTTGTCAGTACTTTTCTTCTGCTCACCCTCTGTCTCTCTGTCATACCGCTGAACTGCTCTACTCACTGAAGTGACGGCTCACTTTGAGTTCATATGGAAAACAAAACGTGTGTGGACTTGTGAATGTATGTGTGAGAGAGACCAATAATGTCAACGCTAATGTCGAGACATAGATTGGTTCAATTGATTTGATCCTCTGGAAGAACTGTGAACCTGCTGGTGTAACTTCTGCATGTGTGCGAGCCATTGATAAAACCAGCCATCCATTCTTTGCCGTCCTGCTACTGACAGAAGATTAAGTGCTGAATTTCTAGCTATGCTTACAATAGTCCCACAAATATGGAGAATATCCCACCAGTTACATAGAAGACGGTGTGTTTAATTACTTAATACACTCACCAAAGTTCCATGTTTGACTCTATTGTGTATATTTATTACTTATTAGTTGCAACATTTTTCACACAGAAGGAGACTAATAATTCATGACTTCAGTTTTTGTCTAATTGTGCAGATAACTCTGTCCATTTACAGAATATTTCCTTTTTTTAAGATAATAAATATATGGGGTCACCTTCAGACAACTCTATTAAATGTTCTTTTTATCATATTGAGTCATGGGCACATGTAGCGCTGCACTGTTTGATCAGCACAAGCTCATTTTCTTGTCTGTGAATATTGGTTTACTAGTTAGAATGAACAAAGCAATGTTCCTAAAGTATTATCCGACAAAACGATTGACACACTATTGACGCATCGGATGGTTTCTACTGGACTGACGTTGTTCTGCGTTCCCTGTTCTTACTTTTTATCACACATTTAAATGTTCTATATGTCACAGTGCCTTTTCGTTCTTTGTATATGTTAGTGACTCAAACCACATGTAAATATTACTGATCATTTGTTCTTTGTGAAACTGGCCTTTCACAGAATGTTCCAGCAACAGCCTTGTACAGCTATTTGTAGATAATTTTTTAGCATTTTCAAAAAGGAAATATGAGCCCGAGCAGGTCTTACAAAGCCATTATGAGCAGTAGTTAAAGATATTTATGATTTAATTTGTCATCGTCACTGAAATGTATTTCTTTCTTTTTAGTTGTGGGTGAAGTTTACCGTTACAAACTTTATCTCAAAGAATTTCCTTTTTATAATGTCTCGTGGCAAAAAAATGAACCTGCATGCAGGTTTTTTTTTTTTTCTTTTTCATGTCTGTTTTTAATCAAGAACAAAAAAACCTGGCCTGAACTAATGCTTAATTGAGTTGAATTACTTGTGTGCCTCTCTTATTTGCATCCATCAATAAACTGTGCATATATTTTCTCATGGTATTTAGTGTTTTGAACATTTTATTTAGTTGTGTATGTTGAGCATATACATCATTATAGAATTGTTGGTAGGTTTTATTCCAACTAAATGGCATCTTGGCACAATTATTTGCATGTTTCATTAATATTAACATGTTGTAGCAGCAGTAAACAGTTTGCAAATTTTTCTTTCCAGAAGCTTCTTGCACCTGTCTTCCTGTAATTTCTGCCACAGTTTTACACATTAAGTTGGAAAACTTGCCAGTCGGGGTCGATGCATGTGCTGTTGTTGACTAGCAGTGCACTGCACTAATAAACACAACTTGTTGATCAGCTAGAATCTTAATTTGAGTTTGGGGCCTGGGGCCAAAACATACCGAGACTTCTCCCCCACCCAAATCTCTCCCTATGCTGCCCTCTACTCCCCCTCTCCATGCAGCTTTATGCTTCACATCACTCCTTCAAAACCACTGGCTGCTCCCCTGTCATAGGTGGAACTATGTTGCTATGGTGTTCTGACCAATGGAATGGCATTTCCAGGAACGCAATCAGCTTCTGTCTCTGTCTCTCTCTCTCACACACACACACACACCAATGCAAACTGGCTAAAGCAGCCTGTTGAGCTAGAATCCAAATAGCCCCCCGGTAACAGCAGCAAAGCCCTTTCTTTGTCCTGTGAAGACCGATCAGGAGGTTGCATTGTGAATTAGAAAAATGTCTTTCAGCAAATTGTCCACCACTAAATAAAAAGTCACGCACACGGTGCATTCAAACTGCTGATGCAAACAGCATTACAGAAGTAACTGAGTTTACCATTTGAATGAGTGTTTCTACTCGCTCTCAGAAAAATAAAGTGAGACACAAATTGCTGATCCTTTTCAACAGTCATGTGGTGGACACTTTTATCCAAAGCGACTTACGTGTGATAGGTTAATTACTATACCTAATTGATTACTTAACATGCAGGTTGAATTGGTGGGGTGTAAGCTGGAGAATCCACACATATATGGGGAGAACATGCAAATTTCACACAGAAAGGCCACCGTGATTAGAAAAAGGAAGGATAGAAAGTAAAACAATGTGTGAAAAGCAAAACACTGATTAATTGGACAGAAGAGAAATTAATTATTTTGTATAGAGAATCCTAAACATGTGGGTTTTAGGAGATTATTTAAAAGTAGCAAATGACTCGGTGGTATGGATGCATAAAGGAAGAGACGTTGGGGCATTATGACTGGTGACCATGATGAATGAGTTCAGAAAGATTTCTATGATGATTTTGCAGTATTTAAGAGCAGGCGGTCGAACTACTGGAAGTTGTGGATTTGGATCTACAAGTCGTATCCTCCTCTGTTGGGTCTTTGAGCAAGATGCTTTTTCAGACTTTATCTCAATCTAATCCATTAATAATAATAAAACATGGTATGGTTAGGTTTAAGAAACAAGAGAAAATTGCTTACACTCCATATGTGAAAATAAGCTAAACCAACTTTGGTCCTCCTGGGCCACCATCCAGATTTGAGTGTTTACCTGGTATAACACACCTGGTTAGAACCAATGGCTCTTTAACAAGCAGCTGCAGAGGATGACAGCACATTGTAGGAGCAGCTTTTTGTTTGAGCCAGTTTGTACCAGTAAAACACTAAAACCTGGATGGTTGCTATTGAGGACGGAAGATCCGTGAACCAGAAGTGTATAAGAGATGGCAGAAAGTAAAAGTACTGCCATGCTTTCAGATCTACCTGTACAGTTAGGACAGGTGTTTTCACTAACAAGCTCGTTTACCTGTTCTCAATATATTCAGCTGGTTTGGTGACTGGTTGGAACAGCTGCTGGATAGGATTTCTTCTTGCTAGACAGGAACGTATACCCCTGCCCCTGAACTAAACCATGAAAAGAAGGGACACCAATACTGAGCACAATGAGAGAGGTATGATGTGATGATATGTTGTGAGAAATGATGTTACTGGCAGCAATCAGATCATGGATCGAATAAAGTATAGTTAAATGATTATAGTTTACAGATTATTGTTTATATGTAAGAATGTTGCAGTCTTATGATGATGGCAAAAGTCCGGCTCAATGAGTTCAACGACGTTATTGTTAGTGAGATGATTAAGAACCTGTGATCTTTTTATACAAGCAATCTGTGAATATAAGGTAAGTTAGAGGTTAGATTCAGAAATTCATTTTGATTAAGATGTGCACCTTATTTTCTTAAATACTGGGATAATTGGTACTAAATGGGTAAAACAAAAAAAGTAACCAAACAGCAGATTTTAAAAAGAAACAAAGGATTTCAGTCATGGAAAAAATGAGAAGGAAGGCAATAAACATTTGACCAAAATGAAAATGTATCAAGCTCATTGACAGGATTTAGATTTTCAGAAGAGATTGAGACGTTAAAGGATGGTTATGAGATGAAAACTATAGATTGAGAAAGATGTGAGGACAACAGGAGATTGTTAATGTTTGTAATTTTAGAGAAAGACATTTAACTTTTACATTGTGAAATTAAACTGGAACTGAGATGAATGAATTTCAGGTGGTGTTCTGTGTTAAGCTAAATGAAAGCAATAGGATAACGGCACAATTAGTGAGAGAAGCTGTTCAGGTTTTTTATGATGTCCACTTAGGGAAACTGAACCTGTCCTAAGAAGCTTTCAGAGGCAGCAATGTCTAAGTTCTTTCTACTGAGGAATGAAATGGAGAGGGGAAGATTTGTTTTGGTTAGCAGGTAAAGAAATC
>JBAMIG010000020.1:8473889-8498404 GCA_037177335.1 Kiunga ballochi
CAGTGTAAAGACAAATACAAAATTATTGAATGGATATCATTAGTTAGGCAAGAAATCTTGCCCTTTCTGGTTTGGTCAGTACAAAATGAACCAAATCAGGAAGGTTGTGCTGTTTAAAAGAGGGGGTGGTGTTTGCCAGTTTCTCAAGGCACTGAAATGAGGATACATTTTGACATCAGGAAAAAAAAAATCAATGTTAGTCACCAGACCAGATGTTTGAACAAAAATTAAGATATTTCACAGGATGCAGCTCAAACAATAAAAGCGAAACCAGCTCTCCTTTTTGAAGGTTGTCAGAACTAGAGCTCTTTAGGAAATGCAGAGTCAAAACTTCCAGCATCCTGTGGATCATCTTTCCCAAACAAGTGGATGGAGCGCACAGCTGCAGCTTCCTTCTGGCGTTTCCAGCCGGGCTGCTGAAGGACTTGTTGCCTTCCTTGTTTCCATGGCAACAATAACTTCAAATATAGCCGAATGGCCTCATCAATAAACTTGACCTCTTCTGCTTCCTTCCTTCCTCTTCCAGCCTCTGAGCGGACAGCGTGTTTTGTCCCACTCACACTCTGCTCACCATGCTGGCATTTGTAATTCTGTAGCAGTAGGAGCCATGAATGTTTCATTAAAACAGAAGCTGGAAAATGCTATGCCAACATTTATTCCCAATGGAACGAAAAACAGGACATAACACAGCAATGAAAAGCACCAACGGTCATTATCAGGGTCCAACTTCACACTTTTACTTTGAACGTGAGACTAAATTAATTAAGCTGGTAGAGTTTTACCTCCACAAAACAATTCCAACTGGGCAGTAAAATTATATCCACTTCCTGTCAATGTGTTTTTAGGAGATTGTCTGATTTCCAATAATATTAGGACATCTAGTGGCTCTAAATTGCTATTACATTTAGGTGCAAACTACAAAGATACAACACTGAGCCTAGTACAAATACACAAGTTAAATATTATTGTGTAGTCATTGTACACCTTGTATTGTTTAATCACATCTCCATTAATGACTTATTGTGCTGAGGTCTAAGGGAACACACAGGACGTTAAATTCTATCGAGGAAAAAAAGCCATAAGAATAAACACAAACGCCACCTACATAGAACGAACAAATCCTATGCTGATTAAAATAAAATATTCTTCAAATTATGTATAATGTTAAAAAAAAAACTATATCAAAGCTTTCTAGTCTGGAGTAAAAAGCAGAACAAGCAGCTGTAGTGATGATATAATACTGTATATAGAAAATTAAAAAGATTAGGGCTATGAAGCTACCAACTCTTGTATGAGTGATATTATGTGTGTATTTTTCCCCAAGAGAGCTGAGAAAATGTTT
This sequence comes from Kiunga ballochi, assembly GCA_037177335.1. Lineage (NCBI taxonomy): Eukaryota > Metazoa > Chordata > Actinopteri > Atheriniformes > Pseudomugilidae > Kiunga > Kiunga ballochi. The sequence goes on from JBAMIG010000020.1 coordinate 8,475,232, forward strand.
AAGTTGTAAAAAAAAAAAAAAGAGACTTTTGAACTAGATGAGTCAGACTTCTTTCAAAACCTTTTTTGAACTTTAAAAATTTGGGATTTTTAATAATAATTTTGTTTAGTTTGAAATCTAAACTTTGAAAGTGCATAGCATGGGACATCATTTAACTAAATGGTTTTACTTTAAATTCTCAGCTAAAGCACTGCACACATACAGATGTCATGAACTGCCAAACTTTATTTTAAGATCAAAACAAAGCACAGCATTAAAACATTTCACTTTAATAACATCCACCCACTGTCTGAAGAGTGTGAAAAAAGATGCAATCAAGCACATCTGATTTAACATGCTCAGGTTTAAAGTTAGTCATACTTGTTTGATCATGAGGAAGAATTCACCTTTTCATTGCCAAAAAAAAGTGGAATTTCATCATGCCAAAGCCTAAACAGACATAGGTGAAAAGAAATTCACTGAACTTCAAGTTTGTGATGCTAAAAAGAAGCAATCAATCATTCATTAATATGAACAACAGAGTATTAGATGACTAGTTAGTACGCAGCCAGCAATGCAAGTCGGAGCACCAGGTCTTCAGGCAAGGACACCGGTGAGATCAGCCCAGGTAAAGGAAGGGAAAGGCGCAAGTAAAAAAAATAGGGGTGGGGCAAGGGTTTTATGGGTGAGGGTAAAGGGTTAATGTTTCATACGGGGACAGGGAGGGCTGATTTCGAGGCTTTGTGTTCATTTCGTCTTGGGGTTGGCTTCTAAGGGTAGGCCAATATCCTTCCCACGCAGCTTCAGGCCTAGCACAAGTTAAACATGCAAAGTCAACAACTGACATATTAAAGCTTTTTTTCCAGTATCATAAAACTTTATTGACACGGTCTTCTCACCAATTGCTCTCTCGATTTTGCCCATGACCTGGTTGTTGGGTATTGCCTTTCCTGCCTCATAGTCCGCAATAACTTGCGGCTTCTCATTAACTTTCTGTAGGAGTTAGAAAACAAACCAGTTAAAATGTGAACATGGGACCCAAATCAAACTGGGATTCTCATTTATCCGAGATTCATTCTTCACAATCTGGTGGAGCGTTTATGAAACATTTCAGATATTGCTAATACTATTTTAGTTTCCATATTCGTTTTTCTAAATGGAGGTAAAATAAGACACTTCAATTGATCTAATCTTTGTGTTCTTTGTTGTTACTATTGTAGTGTAGCTGAGGAATGGTCCTTCCAACACAACACCATGTATTTAGTGATAAGTGGGTATACTCACAGTGGCCAAGTCTTTCTGGGTAAGACCTTTAGCCTGTCGGCCTTGTTGAATGACCTTGCCCACCTCCAGTGTAACCCTCTCATGATGAAGCTCCTCCGTCTCTCTGTCGAGCTTGGCTGTGTTTTTTGTCACGAGATGCTGTTTGTTCTGCCCCGCAGACCCTGCAGGTTAAGAATCATGAGGCCCCAGCAGACATAAGTAATACTTATTTACAGTATACAGGCACATGTAGCAGGCTCCAGACTAACCTGTTGTACAGGTGAGCAGAACTGAACTTAGTTGCAATATATATATATTTTTATATTTATACATATAAATAAAGGAGTGTTTTTGCCAAAAACCCTGCTCCAGATAAAGCTGCTAAAATTCCAATTGAAAACAGATTTTAAAATCTGCTGGTGCCACTGAAATACTGCAAACATCAGGGAGTAGGGTTCCCCAGAGATTTCCAGCAGTGCATGAAGCCTCCATTTGTCCCACATAAATATCCTCACAAGGAGAAATGGCTGCAGTGGACCCAGAAATACATGAAGACTTATTTTCAAACGGTCTTGTTCACTGATGAATGCTGTGAAACTGTGGATTGTCCAGATGAATGGTTGGAGGATGGCCACAATGTGCCAAGAAGGCTGACATCAGCATGGAGGTAGAAGCCATGTTGTTGGGCTGGAACTATGGAGACGGAGCTCCGGACCATCTTTAGGGTCCCCATAAGGAGTGAAAATAACTTCTGAAAAATATGTAGGGTTTCTGACTGACCATATTCTTCTATTTAAGATTTCATTTAAACAAAGAGCAGTGCTTTCTGCAACAAAAAACATCTTTATGCATGACAATGCACCATCACATGCTGCAAGAAGTACCTTTGTGTTACTGGCTGCTTTGGCATAAAAGAGAAACTCATGATGTAGCTCCTATCCTCCCTGATATCAACACTATTGAGAACCTTTTGGAGCATCCTCAAGCATAGATCTATGAAGGTGGGAGGCAGTTCACATCCAAACAGCAGCCCTGGGAGGCTGTTCTGACATGCCGCAGAGAAGTTCTGGCAAAATCGTCAAAGACTTAAACAAATAGTGACGTTTTTCAAATAAGGGTCCTATTTTAAAAAGTAAATTGATGTGAAGATTTTATGACTGGAACAGATTTGGATTTCAATGAATATGAACTTAATCTCAATTCATTTTCAACTATTAACCACTTTCGGTCCTTATAGCCTATTAAATGTTTAGAAACTCTGTTGTGCTTAGTAATATAGAATGGTACATTTTAAGTGGGTTTTTTTTTTTTTGAGGAAAAAAGATTTTGTCATTGAGATGTTTTTTCAGTCACAATGAATTACACCATCAGTCGATGACTTGAAGTTAAGCTGAGCGTTGTTTGCATCAGATATGAGAAAAATAATTGAAACACTGTGAGGTGATGTTACACCGACAGGAGGATGCAACAGTAAAATGCATTCAACTCTAATCCAGCCGTTCTGCTTCTTTTTGCTCAGATGAACTTCAAAATAAATAAATTATTGTAAATAAATTATGGAAGGGAGGTCAAAACAGTAACCTTTCTGTGTGAAGTTTGCATGTTTTTCCCGTGTTAGCGTGGGTTCTCTCCCAATGACAGCTGGGATAGGCTCCAGATCCCCCGCAACCCCGTCCAGGGAATAAGCGGTAGATAATGGATGGATAAATAAATTACACAAAATCATCGGATGTTAGCCTTTCTTAATATCAAACCAAAACACAATTTAGTGTATAGTTATGGACCAGAGACTTCTCTGGACTTCTTTTAAAAATTAGTGACAGTTTTATAAAGAAGAATAAATGGGGTATTTAAAGAGATGGTCAAAGTCATTCACCCAGACCTGAGAAATGTCCGGCTGGGACTAAGAAATAGATGTTAGTAGCACTCGAGAATAATCAGTCGCATTTGCACTCCAAAGCCCTGTGTAGGGTTTGTTGTGTGGTGCAGAGGAATCCAAAAAACAAATTAAAGAATGTAAAGTTTGAGTATAAAACAACAGCTTTTCACCAATTATTAAAAAAAAAGCATAAATTTACATTTCTTGGTTGTTTCAACTTCCTCCCCACGTCTTTGAGCAGCGGCGACAGCCTGGAAAACACAAACATATCATAAAGCGTCAAAACAAACAAAATGACAGGCTCATTTTACACCCTACTTTAGTTTTGGATAGTTATTTCCTATCATATAGTTAATAAGTAACTAATGTTCTTATAAAAGCATATTGATTTAGTTAAAATGATAACAGGATACACATATTTAGCCAAACAACACTTCATTTTTTCCAATCTGTAAGCCTTTAACGTTTTAAAAACAATAAATTGAGTTTGTTTCTCAATTTTTACTAGAGCACATTTAAAATCTGGTACAAAAGTATGTTTAGACCTTATATCACTGTACAGAATATGGTGGTAAACAAACAGTTTAAAGGGTTTAATTAAACTGGGAAAAGCTAAAAGTGAAATCACAAATACACATATTTCACATGTAGACATCTTGTAATAATTTGTGCTCACCAATAGTGCTCTTAAATAGTTTTAATCCAACTTTATAGAGCTGCACATAAGTATTACAGAAACGGTCCATAGTTTAGTTGGATGCATCACAATGGCTTTGACAAACACCACTAGTTAGCTACCTTGTTAGCATAGTTGCTAACCAAGAATAGTAATAAATCTTCCAAAATGTTGGTTTGAACTGTTCGATCTATATTGTTAAGGTGATATTATAAACACATAAGCTACATAAGCTACGTTTACTTATGTGAAAACAGCTGTTAGGTCAACTACACATGTATTAAAGCTCGGAATTACGAGTAATTTACGAAATCAACACAAGTCACACGGAAGATCTTACACACCCAACTAAATCAATCAATGCAGTTGGGTGGTTAGCTAACCTCGCTTTTAGTACTCAAATCAAGTAAAAACGATCATAAAACACAACACTAAACATCGACGTGTTGGGTGCTTGCTCGACAGTTCGACTCATTACATACTAAACTAGTTTCTACAGCTACAGATAATAAGAGAGTTACTCTCAGTTAGTCTAGTACTCTAGATTATATGGACCTCAATTTAAACTATCTACACATAGGTAGTTAATTTAAAATAATACCAAAAATAAGCAGTTCTTACTAACCTGCTTGGATTTGGCCTGGGCAGCTGTGGGCCCCTTTTTCCTCAAGACAGTAACCGTATCCCAGTCGCTTTCTGCCATGTTTTTAAGGGTTCACCAAATACCCGTAATTTTTATATAGATATAAAAGTAAGTTCAACTAAGTGTGTTGACTGTCTTTCTTACAGAGCAGATAGTACCACTTTAGCTAGTTCGCTCCTTCCAGAATTATCACCCACGCGTCTTGCCAAAGCTTTATTTATAACCCTGTTTTTTACAGTGACATAATGGTCAAAATTGAGTAGCGCCCTCTAAAGGCCTAACTCAGTAACACACCACGTGACACTGTTGAAAGGTAGTTTCACGTTCAAAACATCCATTACATCAGAAACATAAAAAATAGCAAAGTGCTGGTTATAATTTGTAACAACATAACAGCTTGTTGTTTTAAATACTTTTAAAGCAAATAAAACCCAGACTAGACTAAATTAATAAATAAATAAACGACCCTTATGGCTCAATATAAAAATACAAACATTTAACACAAAAATGACATACAGACAGAGTTAGACAGTTGATGTATAAAAAGAGAATTTATTTTCACCAATTACAAGACATTTCAGAAGCGGCATCGCTATTGCGTCGTGTACGAATGGGGGACCAGCCAAACTCTGACAGGGCATCATCTGTCTGATGAAGACGACCCCCGCGGTAGCCATGTCTGGAACCCTGTTTTGCTCCCCATGTGCGAGGTTTTAGATTCATCTGTAAACATTTAATGGACTAATTTAAAAATTGATACACCCTTACATGTTTGATGCTTTCAAGGTATATACAATTCACTTCTTGAATTTTCTTTTTTTATATCTCAAACTACACTAACTACTGTTGAAGGGTGAACTAAAAAAAACAAATAACAAACCAAAACATTTTTCATTTATAAACCAACCATTGCAAAATTAATTTTACTACCTGAACGAAAACAGCTGTGTTCATGTGAAGAGTCTCCACTCGCTCAGACAAGTGAGTCAACCATTCCAAGTGGACACCAATAGTCTGGGTTAGATCATTGTTGCCCTATATTAGAAGAAAAAAATAGGAAAGCTAGGTTAAAATAGTTTGTCCACACAGTTCTTGATAAACAAAAAGAGATTGGAACTTCTATACCCCAGATATTTTGTCCTTCAATTCAATAGCAGCGAGGCGGATATGCTCCAGCTTGTCAATCTGCTCTTTCAGATGATCATCAAGCTCCTGCATCATCATCAGGCTCTCATCTGACCTGGCAACACCTTTGCTGGCCATCCTAGACGACACTCAGAGACCTGCTTTTAAAATAAAACATCCACGTTACATGTTACAATATAGGGACATTAAATCCAGAGGAATCAAAAGGTTTTACAAGTTTAAGCAACCATGTAGATATATTTCTCATTTCACAAATTATAAAAAAAAGAGGGAGATTATTCCCATTTAGGAAAGAAAGGATTCTTTCTTGATAAAATATAACATTTTATTTCTTTCAACCTTTTTTTGTAACATTGAATGGTTTCTTATGGCTGGAAGACCTGTCTTCCCACGATGAGATGTGATGTTCACAAATTAATCAAATTGCTTATTTTTTTCCTTTTTGGGTTTTGTTTTATCTACAAAAAATAATCCAAGCTGTCCTCAGACAAGAAGCATGTGCCATTACGGGAGTGAGATTTCAGACACACTCAATTCACGTGAATGCCTCGTTGGATAGAAATTATAGTTCAGAAACATAATATTTGATCGGCTTTGCATAAATGTTACTCGAGTATCATCAAAATTTATTTGTATAATCCTCTATTTTGTTCAATCTTGAAAACTGGATGTTTTTTGTAGAAATGTTTTTTTAATTATATTTTTGTCAATTTTTGCTTTGTTAAAATGTTCTTCAGGAGAAAATTTAGAGGACTAAATAAAGTTAATAGCAAGCTCTGTGTTTTGCCACAAAGATGTTCTCAGAGTAGAAATAATATTTTAAAAAATATCTTCAATGCAGGGATTTGAAGCCACCTTATGGAAAGATTAACAATGAAAACAATCTCTAAACCAATATTTCTATTAAGTCTAATCAACACAGTATATAGGCTACTGATGGGGTGTACAGGAGTGAATTATTCTGATCCAAATCTTTTGATTTAATAATTACAAGTGATAATTTTGTTTATATAAAAAGCTATCCCTAATGGAGTTACAGAAGTCACTGATCCAGGGATTGTTACTGGGGAAGCACTTCACTGTTCTTGTTGGGATGATGCTGTCCACACAGACGTTTATTTATTCTGTCACACACTCAGTAAAACTGTTGACATCATCTCCATGGGGATCACAGAGGATGCTTCCAGTCTGTAGACTGGAAGCATCCTCTCAGAGCATCTTCAGCATCATCAGACCAGGTTTTAATAGTCTTAATGACAGCTTGTTGCTGAAAGATGGGCTTGTAGGAGGAGGTGAGAAAAACCAGATTATGGTTAGATCTTCCTAAAAGTGGCAGAGGAGCTGTATGCATTATTCGCATAAAATAAGTCCAACAGTTTATTTTCTCTGGTGAAGCAGCTGACAAACTGAGCAATGGTAGAGTAGCAGAGAGAGAAGTGGTGTTAAAATCTCTTAGAGATCAACACAAATGCGGTTGGATGTTGTTTGAGGCCTGGCAAAGCAAGCAGTTCAATGTCTCTGGTGCAGATCTTCTCTTTAACAATGACATGTCCAGGGTGATACCAACACTGGTTAACCAGCACTGCAACTCCACCTCCCTTTAATTTTTCACCAAGTTGTTTATTGGGGTCTGCATCCACCGTCTTGGAGCCGTGTACAGATGCATTACAGTCTGGGATGTGTTCATGCAGCCATGTCTTGGTAAAGCACAAAAAAACTGCACTCTGTATTCTTTCTGAGACCTGTTCAGCACCTGGACCTCGCCTTTTTTTTTTTAGCTAGCAATCTAGCTAGCAATATTATGTTAGCCATCACAACTGTTGAAAGAAACGGTTTAAATCTCCATAGTTTTTCTCTGTGCCTCACTCTTGCCCGGCATCTTCTTTCTTTTCAACTCCATCGGTATTTTAAGTGTTAATTCTCTGATAATCTTGAATTTGAAGAGCATTATCATTAGTTTCTGATGGTAAACAAGTATCGTTGCCATGGAGACTCACCATAAATCTTGAATCTTGACAAAAAAAATCACGAGAATTAAGACAGTGCTGTCACAATTTGCAGCCACATAGCAGCGCATTCTAGAAAGTTCTGAAGCCATTCTGAACAAGCTCTTTGAAAGATCCAAGTTTCTTCAAAAGGGTCATAAATGCCATAGTTTCTAAATTTTCATTGCCTATTCTGTTTTAATGTTTTTAATATTTGATTTCTCAGGTTATTCACAAGTACAACCAATAGTACGTTTATGGTAAATTACATCATTTTTAGAGAATTTACTAATTAAGAAGTGAACAGGAATGATAACAAACCCATAAAGCTTGCATTTTATTGGTTATTGCAGGTCACGTGAACAACGCAACACAAGCAAAGGTGAATCTTACTTGTTTGAATTTTTTCTAAAATACATTTTTAAAGGTAACTCGCAACATTATCAAAACAAACAAAAATGCTTTAGAAAAATAACTTTACCAATGTTTCACATTTGCGTCAAACAGAAAAAAAAATCCAGTAAAATGGCAGCCATATTTTCTGCTGTGGAATAAACTTTTAGACACACCGTGAAGGGAAAACATACCATTAGCTCACTTCTTTTAGCAAATACAGATTTAATTAAAGATGCAATAGTATCTCTCTGACCATACAAAAGTGTTTTTTACATTATTTATGTTACTTGCGAGTGCATAAAAACGGCTGCAGACATTCACAAGACTAGTCTGTACGAAGCTCGTGCAACAAAAGGCGTAAACAAAAACGGAAGTTACCTTTTAAATCACCTCCGGATATTCAAGCTGCTTGGATATTGGAAAGTTCTTCTTCACAGCGTAGCCACGACAGAAAAACCTTCTTCTGAGCTGCCTATTTACAAGTTTCCCTCTCCTCCCAAACTCGCCTTTGTCTTGCAAAAATGTGCGGAATGACACTCCTGACGTCACTTTAACGTGGTCTAAAGCTGCGCTATTAGATGGACTTTTATTAAAAACATTAAGAGACAAAGCATCATTTTGACTTTAGCCACAAGGTAACATAAAATAAACACCTGCAAATTATTTACAAAATGTTATTAGGACCCCAAAAACAACCAGCATTAAATCAACCTATTTTGTGCAAAGTTGTTATGATGGAAATAGATAGGGAAAAAAGGGGGACAATGTGGTTCCAAATGTGGTTTTATGAGATAGTGATGCATAACACAAACAAAAGTTTTTTTTAATGCTGTAAAATGTATTTTAATATTGCTTGGTTAAGGAGGATACTTAAAAAGATCGGAAATAAATTTGTTGCATGTATCTGGAACAAAAACTGGTTTATGCACTTAGCCGTTTAGTAAATGCATGCAGAAAGTGTCATTTTAAAGTTGGCAGTATGCAAAGTGTTTGGTGAAAATGCTGGTGTGAGCTTAAATTAATGCATTCTGCTTAGTGTCAGACAACTGGTCAAATTGGTCTAAAACCTGCAATATTTACAACAACGACAAAAAGTCAACAGGGCACACAGCAAAATCTTTTATACAGGAGATTCCACAAATAGGATTCCCTGCAGTTCCAATTTAAAGAAAAAGTGACAACATAAAATTATAAATGTGGAAAAATAACCAACAGTGCATTTAGGAAATCACATCTGGTTTATTTGTTTACTTCCAATTTTTTTAATCAAGGGAGAGTAATGACCAAAATACCTGAAAGGATAAAGGTCAGGTAGAATCAACTGAATCAGATGTAGAAAGCATTGGTCCTCTGACAATGATGAAATATGCATTTTAAAAGTCCAGAGAAATAAAATATTCAGGGCAACATTCTGGTGCAGATACAATGAGAAGCATCAAAATCTTTTGCAGTAAGGACCAAGAGGCTAAAACACTCAAAGCCGACACACCTAAGTGAAAGCAGTCCATTTTGAGAACAGTGACCTTCTCCACAATTAAATCCTTTATAGTGCCACAATATCTCAAATGAAATGTCGGTTTAAGCCTCCCCTCGCTGACAAGGTTTAACTGTACAGTTCAGTATGCATTTACACATATAGCAGTGAAACACTGTCATAATAATAAACATTTTGTAGTGTCATGGAGCATCATAGTAAGCGGTAACATCTAAACATCAAACCAGTTCTGACATTGGTATTTTAAGTTAAAAAGAAGTGTTCATAACCAAATGAAAAACAAAGAAAAATGACTCCACAGCTTCGCATTTCAAATGTAACACTGAAAGTCCTTCAGTCCAGTGACACTGCAGTGCTCTCACACACACAAAAAAGCTGAGAACTTCTTTAAAATAAACCAACACTACTCAACACCTCTTGTTTATGATAATCAGCCTCTAAACAGAAAATTTGGATCCTGATTGTAATTATAGTTGGGCTGCATTTATTGCTAGTGCCACTTCAGAAACTAAATGTTTAATAAACTTATTCAATTCCCCAGAGTTCTATTTTGTGGATCTCTACAGAATATAAGAACTGACCAAGAAACATCCGAAGGAAATCAGGTCAGGGTGAGGGATGGTTTAAAAAAAGTCACTTCACACGTTCAATAATAATGTGATTCATTACAATCCAAGCAAAGCAAGAAGAATGCAAACATTTCAATAAGCCATTTAAGGGTTTTTTAAAAAGACACCCCTCCTTTCAAACTTCACAATAAAGACTCAATTGTGGCCAGCTTGGTTGATCAAAATTCATTATGTCAGCATAAAGACTGCAGAGTTGTGATACAGTCTTTGATGTTGCTAGCTTCTAAATATTCCTGCAGGTTTACACACATTCAGCACATCACATGCACACACTGTGTCAATGCAAGTCAAGTTCCCATGGAAGCAACATGATTTTGGGAAATGGTAAATCTTTTCATGTTTTGACAAGATTAACAAAGTAAACAGAAGGTTGAAAAAAAAAATTGAACTGAAGTTTTTGAGAAAAATAGTTTTTCCCCATCCAAGCAGCATAAAGACGGTTCAGTACCTCCAGAGACTCCTTGCTGGGGGAATACACCAAATCACGTGGATGTGTCCAAAACTTGGGATTGAGTTTTTCTGGGTTAATAAACCTTCACCAGTGACTTGAATGGGTGGTCATTATGATAACCTTTATTTACCAGCAAAATACCAAAGAAAACAACCAAAGTGCCGCACTGCATTTCAAATTTGATAAAAAGAAAAACAGACTTTTCTTCATCTTAAGTTGTATCAAGTGTCTCGCCTGATATTCAGAGTCCATATACAGTGAGTAAATACAGTTTGGCAAAACAATATGAAAAATGAATTTGCTTGAATTGGCCAGACACCCCCCCCCCCATTTGCAAGAAAAATGACATCTTGTCTTCACCAAACTCCCCTTATAAGTGACTAATAATAAATTAAAAGAGGACTTTGAAGAGATCTGCTTGAAAGACGGTCTGTGTATATATATATTTATATATATATATTTATTTATTTATTTATATATCTCTATACGTGGTGTGAAATAATAGTGCCCAGTTCTAAAAGTCCAAGAAAGGTAAATTCATCATGTCTGCATGTGTAAGCCCCTTCCCTTGGTGCCTTGGGATAAAGAGGAAGGCTCAGACATTGGTCAAGGAGCTTTGTGTTGGCAGCCTTGGTGGTGATGAGCATTTTAAGGTCCATTGTTATGCCTTGCCCTCCTCGACTTTGACAGCCTGGGGTTTGATGGCTCCAGTGCGTGCTGGTTTGGTTTGACCCGTAGAGGGCTCCTGGAGTTTGCTGGTCATGCCCCCAGATGGCGATTTGCCCTCCCCTACTGCCTTTCGAACTTCTCGCAATGTTTTATTCTGCAAAAACGAAACAACAAACTTACTAAAATCTACGGCAGAGTCTAAAAACATATTCATTTATTAACTCCTAAAGGCTCTGGGTTGTCCAAAGCTTTAAATACTTGTGACTATAACATGACGGGATAAATTCACCACAAATGTACTGTTTGATTAGATTCTCACAGGAAAATATTAACCTAAATAAAAATGTATCCTTAGCAAAATATTCCTTAAAACTTTCTAGAGATAAATCTTAATTCCAACTGCTGAATCAGCATTAGACAATAAAAACAATGATTGGTAATTTATTGAATTAAACAATATCCTGTACCTGTTAAAGAGACAAAATAATTATATGTACTTATATTACTTCTAAAACAAGCTGAAAAGTATTATAATAAACATAAACCATGCCAGATAACATTTGTATGTAGAAATAATATTCTACATACTGTATCACTATTACTACACATTTAAAGTCAAAAGCAGACATATAAACACAGATCAAATAGAGATAAAGAAAAATGATTAAATGAAATTACCTATATTTACAGTGGGTGGCTCACCTTCATGCCATCCTCTGGCCCCTTAACTGGGGGCTCAGGGACTGAAGGAGGAGTAGAGTGAGAGGGATCGCGGCCAGGATTGGGGTAGGAAGGGGAGCGGATGATGACAGGCTTGTTGACCTGCATTACAGGTCTTTGGATAGGGTTGGGGAAAGGACCGGTGGTGGGGGGGCGCATGTGCATTACCATGCTGCCTTGAGCAGGCGAGACCTGTTGGTAAAAAGGGGCAGAAAATGGGAAAGGTGGATGAAAGGGTGCAAAATAAATGCAATGTTAGCATGCAATTTCAAACTATATAGAGATACTTCAGATTTATCTTCTTGTCTTATTCTATTAGTTTGTATTTGTTATTGAAATGACACAATAACAACAACATGAAACATTAAAAGGTGATTTTGGAGGTTGAATGTGACTTTACTGCTTTTATATGGACCAGTTAATCCATTAAAAACATTTTAAACAATGTATGCTGCATACAAACCTGCTGAGTAAAATGTGTAGGCAGAGGACCGACAGGACCCCCAGGCTTCCCACTGGGACTAGCAGAGCCAGGTCTGAAGGGGAAAGGCAAAGATTAAAATACTTTCCATTTGTACTACCCACAGAATACTTTGAACACATTCACACAGCTGAATCCTTTAAATGCTGTTTTTCCCCTCAGAGGGTTTGTTAGTATGAGGGAGATTTTTTTTATTTTTTTTTTATTGTTTTCTACTCCTTTTTTTAGTTCCTAATATATTGCTGTCTTTGTGAGGACATTATTCAAAATGTACTGTTAGCTAAAGCAAATTCAGTGTGAAAGAAAACTTCAACTTCAAATTATACTTCGTCTGACAAAATATCTGGTGTGACTGCATCATATTACAGGTGTGTCCTTGGAGTATTATCTGTATATTTAGCTCTACAAAGTTTACTTAGTACTTGAACAATCCGATAGAAAACCCACCTATAGGAGGCTCCAGATAAACCAGGGGAATGATTGGGCTTGTCAGAGAACTGGAAACCTTTCATTTCCATCTGTGAACCCTAAGAATGTGGTAAGAAAACAATGTCATTACACAAGACACAGGTAACTATTAAAACTTGTCAAAAACAGCACAGAAACATTGATGTTTGGAGAGGTGGGCATACTCGACTGAAATACAATGAACAAGGTCTGAAGTTGTTGGTACAGATTGTGGAAAAACATCTGTTCAACAAGGCTCACCTCTCTGCTGCCAGTCAGGGAGCCTGGTGGCATCATTCGACGCGGAGCTCCCACTGAGAGGTTCTGTCCTTGTAGCTGGATGGACTGTGGAAGGATGAGATGTTGTTGAGCTGAACCATACCTCAGCTGAGAGCCCGGCAGAGGCATAGTAACCTAGTGAAATGGAAATCACAGTTATTGTAAGAAAATGATGCAAAAATACTGCATGTGAATTAAAATGTTCCCTTAACCTCCCCAAACATAAAGGTATTTACTGAACCGTCAAGAAAACGAGCTTCACCTGAATGAGCTGCGAGTCCATTAATTGTGAAGACCCCATACCAGGCCCCTGGTTAATCTGGCTATCGTAGACTAGCTGCTGGCTGCTATTCATAGGCTGGTAGTGTGAGCCTGACTGCGGTTTCACCAGGTCTGAAGGCTGCATGCCAGGGAAAGCAGAGTAGGGGCCCTTGAGAGGGGCCCCACCAGAGAGCACCATGGGGTTGGGCTGGGACAGGTTTGGGTGCATGTAAACCTGGGACCTAAAACGGGTAAGAAAGGCAAAAGCTTACTGAACCGTATCTAGGAAATGGGAAATAATGACTTGTGGCGTATTTCAATGTGACAACTAGAAACACTTGATACTTTGTACAACCAATACCTGAAAGGAGGGATGGAGTTGAACATCTCCTGTGACTGGGAGACAGGTAAACCCCCTCGAAGCCCGAGCTGAGCCTGAGCCTGAAGGGACGTGTGTGTGTGTAAAGAGATGGGAATCTGCTGGGCTGCAGCTGCCTGAAAACACAAAACACACATTGCACTATTACAAGCTGCTGACGTAAAGACTAATCTGTAGATTTACTAGCTAGATTTTCTACCTGGGGGTAGGTCTGCTGCTGGGTCATGGTGGGGGGCACAAGGCGTGGCTGGCTTGGAAATACATGACCATCCAGATACAGCGGGGGAATAGGATTACCTACATTGGACACAATGTAGTTTTTCAAAACTGAGTTTATCAAAGAAGGAAATAAGGATGAAATTCTACCTTGCATGGACATGGAAGGGGCAACTGATGCAACAGGCATGGGTGGCATGGAAACTCCAAAAGAACTATAGCTGACACCAGTAGATGAACCAGAGCTGCAGGGAGGCTGAACACCTGAAGCTCCTCCACCAGGGGAGCCCTGTTCTGGGAGGGACTGGGAATTCTCCCAGGCCTTGCGTGCAGATTCCATCTGAGAAATAATTAAAACTCACGTATTATTTTAAATCAACATTTATTTTTTTTTATTATTTCCACATTAAAATTCACAATTTTGATACATTATTATAATTAATTTGTTCTAAAATTATTTTCATTTTCCGCCATTCAGTTAATTTGCCCATTAAGTAAAATTAGGCAAAAAAAAAAAGGGGGGGGCTGATGTAGAAACTCCTTTAGTGCCAAATGGGGGGGAAGTCATCTTTTCTACAAAGTAATGTATATAGTGTAATTCAAATACCTTCAGAGTGAGGTCAGCACTTGGAAAGGAGATGGTGTTGAGGTTAATGCTAGGCTGTAGGTGGTTAGAACGCAAAATAGGGATGCTCTGGTTCAGAGATGTCTGTTTGGGGAAAAAGGAAAAATGTTTTTAAAAAATCCAGCTCTTTTTTTTTTGTATCAAACAATTTTCTAATTCTACTGTAATTAGATTACTTTGTTTCATGTATTTACAAGAAGCGACAATGTAAGTAAGTTTACTCACATTAGCAGTAAGTGCATCTTGAAGCTTAACAGGATTGGATACGGGTACTTGAGTAGAGCCTGGTGGTAAGCTGAAATCAGAATCTTTGGCACTGACACCAAACTCAATAGGTGGTACAGGCAACACATTGTCCACATGAATATCCACACCATTGACTGACGGGCCTCCTTCCAGCCTGTCAACACCTTCTGAGCCCTTACGGTGTTTCAGGGAGCGTTCATTTCCAATGGGCCCAGGTTTGTGCTGTTCTTTACTTTGTTCTGGGCCAGCATCAGAATCCTGGACAGAATAAAAAGGCGGAAAGTCATTTTAAGTTTCTGAGAGAAATCCTCTAAATAACAAAAAACATTCAAAGACAATAACTTGTATGTGAGGTGTATTTGTTTAGATAGCCATTCACAGCTGCTTTGCACTACCTCTGAGTTCGGTTCACTCCCAGTATAAGACACTTGTTTAGTCCAGGAATCTCCAGCTGAAGGCTGAACTGAAAGAGCTACAAGAGATACAAAAACACAAGTTGATATTTACCAAGAAAACAAAAAATGGCAAGAAGTAAACATTTATTTGCTTTAAAATAATGTTTTTAATTCTTGTAATCAAATAGGCCCAATGAAGTGCATCTGGTTTATCCATTTGAAGCTGAAATGCAGAGAACAAAGGCCCTCCACAGAGCAAATGCACTCTTTTTAGAATATCTGTTTAACAGTCCCGATAAAATGATCAAATATTTTAGATAAAACGTAGCCCGACATTACCAGAGCTGTTGGTCTCCCAGATTTCAGTTCCCAAGTTGTTAGGGGAAGAAATGGCTTCCTCAGGTTGTTCAATGCTCATGCTTCCCTGCTTTTTAGCAAAACGTGGTGGTATCTTAGACGAGATTGTTCTATTTTTGACAGGAACCTAAAATGGAAAAGTAAAAAAAAAATTTAGCTGGCACTTTGGTCAATTCTAGATATAATTACCAGATTAAATCAAACCCATTCAATCTGCTGACAGCAGCAAAGCTGGTTAGAGCAGCGGGCTTTATGAAGAAAACATAAGACATGCAATCAATTTCAGCCATTCCTACTTCCAATGAACAAGAGTTATCAGTAGCAAACCAAAAGCTACCCTCATGCCACCTTTAGGTATTCTGTAATACTCAGACTGAAGGGTAACAAGTATTCAGATCCACCATCTGTTTTACTTACAGCGGTTCCCTGTTCTTTTCTCCTTCTCTCATCTTCCTGCGGACGTCTTTGTCTTTTGGACAAGGTATCCTGGTACCCATCTGGAGTTGATCCGGGTCCCCCTGTGTCTCCTTCAACTACAAAACAGGTGTGCAATGAATACAAAACATCTGTAGATCTAAAATAACTGCAGAGTTTTATTTGTGTTCATCTAAATCTGAGTCCGTAAGAAAATGCACAAGTATTTATGCATAGGAACATAAATGAAAGTCACAACATTACTGCATCGTGGCAAACTGGGGACTTTTTTTAATGTGCATCTGACCTACACTTAGATTTTTCAGGCTGCTGATATTTTTTTTTAATAAAAATGATAAAATATTAATGAAAAAAGTTACTCACTTGGATAGCTGCTTAGCTCATACTGGGAGAGAGGTTCCTCAATATCTGTTTTCACAGCTCCTGTCTTCAGCTCCTTGTCCGATTTCTTCCCTGAGGGTTCACTGGGTTCCCTGTCCTCTGGTGGGGAATCTATGGTGTAAACTGGGCAAGAGTCATCTGGACTCCTGCTAAAAACAGAAAAAGGCAGAAAAAAAAATAGTAACCTTCCTCTTATTTTTCTAAATAAAATAAATGAGAGCAGAACTCTAAGTCCACTGTGTTAGATACTATGAAAATGTATTGAGCTAATATTAATTGCCTTACCTCTTACAGGAAGTTCCTCCATTCTGCCAAGAGTCACTTCTGTTAGATGAGGAAGTAGAGGGATTATCAGGTGCACGCACCATCTTGTTCACATCCAACAGAATTGGCTCTCCTTTCCTATTCTGCCGCTCCACCAGTGGTCTCTGACTGGAGAAGCTTCTCTTGGAAAGCTCCCTCTTCTCTCCTGAGCCTGGTTCACTGTGAACGGAGTCTGGTGGAATGTCGCCACGACTTTGCGCATCTATTCCTCCACTTCCACCTCGCTTCTCCCTCCAGTCACCAAAGTCACTATTGTCTGATCCTGTGTCCCATTCTTCTGCCTGTCCATGCTGGCTAGAACGTCCAGAGTAGTGGCCGCCGGGCCACTTGTCATCGCCACTGCTTTTGGGGCGAGCTGACCAAGGGTTTGCAAAGTCGCCATTTATGTACTCATCACTTGTCCACTGATTAGAGCCAGGTTCCCGTTCTTGTCGTAGACGCCGGAAACGAGGAGGTTTGTCTTGACGTGGAGGACGCCGTCTCCTCAATATCTGCCTGTCAGGGTTGTCACTCTCAAAATAGTACTCGCCTTCACGGTCCTCCGTTCCGTTTTCTAAGAAGGAGCCAGTAAATTTAGGAGTGTATTTAAGAGCATCACGGTCTCCCAAGGGTTTACGGGAGTAAGTATTCTCAGCTCCAGGACCATAACCATTTTCTTGCATGGAACCACTGTTGCTGCTAAACTGGGGTCCACGGCCTCTCCATGTAGAAATGTCCCTTGAGCCTCCAAAGTTTCGACCATAGTTACCAGCAGTATTCAGTCTGGGAGGCAAAACACGGCCTCCAAAACCCCTGCTGGCCTTGTTTTTTTCTCTTGAATCTGAGGCTGTCTGGTCATCTGTGTAGATCTTGTTAGATCTCCAAGAGTCTCTATCAGCCTTACGAACTTCTCCAGAATCTGCGTATGCTTCTCCATTCTCAGATCCCTTCTGACGCCGCCTTTTGGGAAGTTCCTCGTACTCTGAGGCTTCACTCAAGGTCTCACTCACATTTCTTCTGCGAGGTCTGCCCCTCTGAAACTCCTCCACCTTCACATGGTCCCTAGGCAGTGCTCGGCCTCTACCTCCCCGTTGAGTGCCACTGCTGTTGTTATATCCACCTCTGAGATTATCACCACCTCGGCCACCACGGGTTCCACCTCTAGAGCCAAATTCTCTAAATCCTCGATTTCGACCTCTACCTGTTCCCCTGACTGCACTAAAGGCCTGTTCTTCATCAATGAAGATCCAGTTATTGCGCCGTGGTATCTGGGGCTCTAGGATTTCAAAGCAATCTCGAGGTGACTGGCCCTTGCCACTGCTCCAGGTGCTCTCCTTGGGAAAATCATCACTATGAGTGCTTAGAGGCCTCTCCGTTCTGCCAGGAGCTGGTGATAGACGCTGCCTCTCTTCAGGCTGTTTCTCAACAACAGGTGAGGTTGAACACCTGTTGCTTGAAGGCTGGTTATCTTTTTTCAAGTCATAAACATTCGTCAGGATTTCTTTCTCCAGGCGGTAAGGTACAGGTTTCTCCTCAGGTTCAGGTTTAGGCTTTTCATTCTCCTTGTCTTCCACCTTTAGGGCCTTTAGAACGGGTTTCTTGATGGGCCCAGTTCTACGAGTCAAGGTACGACCACTGGTCTCAGATGGCTGGCTGATACTGCTGCTGGAACTGGAACAGGCCTCAGACCACTGATTTTGGGCACTGTTAATCCTCCCATCTTGTTTTTGGTTTCCATCTCTTTTCCAGCTATCCTTGGAACTATCAAAAGCTTCACCGCGAGACTCGAGACTATCTTTCAGATGCTTGTCTCTCGAGTCCTGTTTAATGTATTCACACTCTGAAAGATTTTGACAGAGGCTCTGTGCAGTGGTGAGCAGGCCTTGATCATAGTGTTCTTTGTCTGAGCTACGGCTCTGGTAGGAGTGATAGGGGAGATCATCTTGAGAGTGAATCAAGCACTCGTTAGAACCGTCATCATAGGAGTCCTGTTGGGAAGGGGCGGTATCGCCTCTGTGGAAATTGGGCAAGAAAAAGACGTTCAAGAATGACCATAATGGAAACGCTTATAATAATAATAATAATAATAATAATAAATAAAATTAAATAATAATGTTAATTATCCTTGGAGGGAAATTCAGTATTCAAAGTATTTTAATTTAATTGCTTGTCTACATATCATTTAATTCTTCATCATCACTGAATTTATTTGATGCTGAAGGATTAATGACCGAGGCATAATATTGTTAATAATCAAACATCTCCTTTATTTCCATTCCTGAATAAATTTGGATACCCTTGGCATTTATATGCAGAGTGACAGATCTAAGTGGAAATATTGAGTAATGAAATTAAGAGTGAACTTCAAGATTTATCTAGATTTGCATTTGTATACTATATTTTTAATACAATAACTGACCTGTCACCAGGCTGGCAGCTATCTGAGAATTCATGCTGTCTCTGGTAAGGTGGAGTAAAGCTGCGCAAGGGGTAGCCTTCCTGATTCCACACTGGGTAAGGCTCAGTAGATGGGGCTCGTCTTTCTTGGTGCAGGTTGGAATGACATCCTTCATCCGAACCAGGACTGTTCAAGTGTTCTGGGTGCAAGACGGGTTTCCCTATTCCTTTATAAAAACAAAAAACAAAAAAAAAAAAAAACGCACAAATGACCAAGAGACACAAATAACTACAGAAATTCAGCTGGTAATATCGAAAAGTTTAACATTTTCTTTTATAACTGGACTCAAAGCTCATCTAAACTCAAACTGCTGATGTACGGCAGAAGCTAGGTCATCTGTGTTGTTGCAGTTTTAAATGTTTACCTGAAGAGTGAACAGAACCAGAGTAATAATCAACTGGAGATCGTCCTTGGCCCACGCGGGGATCCATGAAAGGTGGCATCATCATCCAGCGGGGATCAAATCCGAGGACATGAGGGGGATAATAGCCTCGTTGTGCATGACTGGAACCTGATGCAGCGACATGGCCTGACTGTTGCCAATGCTGCAATTTGAGTGCTTGTTCCTGTAAAGTGGGCACAAGACAAAACAAATCCACGAGTTCAGATTTTTTTGGTGCTCATTATTTCTACTTTATTTGCACATTGAATCATTATGCCGAAGAAAAGCCGAAATATTGTAAAAGGTTCTTCACAAAAATTCTTAGATGTTTAATGAGAAAAACTAAATCTCTGAGCATGTCCTCACCTGCTGTTGGTGGTGTTGTGGCTGCTTCTGGAAGCGTGGTGGGATTGGTTTTGAGGAATGTCGCCCAGTGTAATCTCCTGAGGGAGAGGAGGGTTCCTGGCCATCATCCTCGCTGCTACGAAGCATAGAGAAGCCAGGCTCTTCCTGGTAACTATGATCAGGGGAGTTGTCTGGCAGACAATCACTTCCTTCTGAAAATGATTTAAACATTATAAAACAGAATACGATAAATTTGTGAAAAAAAATGTCATAAAAAACTAATGCATTATATTTTTACAGATATCAATTGAACTTGAGGTTTGTTTTGTTACCTTTAGTTACATACTGCCAGTTCTCGGGATGGCCTTTACTCTGTTCCCTGTTTGGGGACGAAGGGACTTTCTTGTCTTCTGCCTCCTTTGCACCATCCTCTGTCCTTGATGTCTGCCTCTCAATCTTTCCAAACTTCTCATCCAACTTCTTGAGCTTTTCAGCACACGCAGCCAGCCGCTCTTCACGGGCGCGTCTCTCCTCCTCCTCTCGCCGTCTGCGGGCTCTCTCGACAGCCTCAGAGAGCTCAGGTGTCACATACTTCGCCCTGGCTGGTGCCTGACTCTGAGCCTGTCGCTGGTGATCCTCCTGGTCAGCCAGTGGCTCAATGTGGATTTTCTGCAGGATGCACAGAAGACATTTAAGGGAACAAATTTCCAATTCATGCAGGTTCATTTTACTGAAAGAAGTTAAAGGACAGAACATTAAACTACATAGTTGTTCTATTTATTCTTTTTAAAAATGAAAAATACATTTGACTAATTATACTATTATTACTATAGTAAAACTATAGAGTATACACAGTCACACTCAAACCAAGCCTTCAATATCAGATTCATATTTTGATCATATTTTGATATAACTTCACCAGGGTTGACAAATTTCTCATTGTAAATCAGAAAGACTGAAGCAGCATCATTTTCATTGTGTTTGTCACATACTGTCAAATTTTCAGGCAAAGGTTTAACAAGAAAAAAGACCACACACAAATTGCTATGGTAACTGCAAGGTCATCTCCCATTCACAATGACTGCCTCACTCAGGGGTTTGTATGAGAAACTGCTATTGATACGCTTTACAGAGTTAGCACACGCACCACAGTAAAACAGAGAAAACCCTCAGAGAAAAACAGAGAAAAATGCCTATTAAATGTAAAAATCATCCTAACGAGTCAAGCTTGGATAAGTAATCTCAAAAGGAAAGAATTAAAGCAATGTACGTAGTTACCTGGCCGTCTGTAGAGAGATATCTGCTGTAAGGCTTCCTAGGAGGTTCCAGGTGGTGATGTTGGTAGGTATAACTCTCCTCAGGGCCCTCCAGGGGATACGATGCCTCTCCTGAGCTAGGGGAGGATTGGCAGTCCCGGTGGTTCTCTCTCTCCCACTCCACCCTTTTAACAGTTAAACCACAAGCTTGCTATTTATCAATGTCAGAGTGAGGGGATGAGCTACACAATAAACACTCTTACCATAGTTTGTTTTTATCACCAGATGAGTGATCATCTTCATCATCACTGAACTTGAGCTTCTCGCTATAATCAACTTCTTCATGGAGTCCTAAAAGGAGGGCAGAAATAGATAAAGATAAAGTCACTTTAATGCACAGAGTAGCAGAACTGCATTGTAAGCAGTTTTGTTGAATGGTGTCACAGATTGCTGTAAAGACAGAAGAGCACTACTGTACATGAAGTAAAACTGTTTGGTACCGACACTGAAAAACCCGATCACTGAACTATTTGAATTTTAATTATTTTAAAACAAACTTAAATGAATAATAATATGACTAACTTAGTTATAAGCTTTCTACTAAACCAATAGACATTATGGTGCTTTTCACTTTCTTTATGGTAGATCAACAGGATTTTGCAGGTTTTAGGTTAAAATAACATATTTATGAGAATATTTAAATGTCTGCAGATGGATAGATAATTTTTTTCTTCTCAGATTTAATAAAAATGTCTTCACAAAAGGCAGAGCAAATGTTTTATATGTCACACCGTGTGCACATTTACTGACATTTTCTTGCTCATGCATAATCCACAATATCTACCACAGGAAGATGGTAAATTGTCATAACACCTAGTGTCTGAGTAACAAGCTTCAAACACATTAAAATGACAGTAAAAGAAGAAACCATTGGAGGAGGGGGGGGGGTAAACATAAAGAGTATAGAGTATAAGCTTATATTTATTCTTGCTGTAGTGACATGGTTGAATGGAAATTAAACAAGTCTAAGAAATACTAACCAGCCCATCCATCTTCACATTCATTATCAAGGTCATCCAGATCCTTTAAATCTTCTGGATTAATGATCGCTGGGCGCAGCGGTCTATCACCAGGCCTGCGGATGGGTTGAGATGAGAGCCGAGGCGGAGCACGGACAAAGCGGTTCTCTCTTCTTGCATCGCCACTGCAATCACAGATGAAACAACAAATCAATAACTGCTGAATACCACAGAGCGACTACTTTTTAAAGTAGTCAAATTTAACTTACTTGACAAGTTCAGGTTTGGCATAACTTTGCCTGAAAGCGGGTTTGTTCTCAAATCGAACTGGGGCTGCTACGGTGGTAGGTACATGGTCTGTACCTGCAGCTTCACGAGTCTCTTTAGAGCACATCTGGAAACGGCAAGATCACACAGGTTGTTGATCTAAGAAACCAGCTTCTCTAAATAGTCTTGGTGCCATTAGGTACTTACAAATGCAGGCAACATGTCATGGTAAACAGCAGTTGAAGTGTGGTGAAGCTGGTACTGTAGGGCAGTAGGGACTGTTGTTCTGCGCGCAGGCTGAGCAGGTCGGAGGGAAGGCTCCTTGGGGTCAGGGCCTGGTGACTGAACAGTCACTACACAAGATGAAGTGGTGCCAGCGGCAGAGGACGGGTGAGAAGTGGCTGGAGGAGTGCCAGTCTCACCCAGGGCAGTGAGCTTACCCTCAGCATCTGCAGGCAGGCCGAGGGTGAGGGATGAGGGTTGAAGGTTCCTGCCACCACCTTCCCTCCAGCTCGTCACGTCTTGAAGAAGGAAGAGAACAGTTTTTTTTTAACATAGCGTTAAAAGCAGCAGTGTTTATAACAATTAATAAAAAGTTGAGAATAACAAAGATTTAATAAAATAGAGCACTTAAAAGTACAGGTACATCTCAGGAAATTAGAATATTATGAAAAAGTTTAATATTCTTCATCAGTCATTTCAGAATGTGA
>JBAMIG010000020.1:8521270-8539437 GCA_037177335.1 Kiunga ballochi
CTATCTATCTATCTATCTATCTATCTATCTATCTATCTATCTATCTATCTATCTATCTATCTATCTATCTATCTAACATGCATAATAAATGCATATTACATTATGTATAAACCGCTAAAACCCTAATAGTCCTTGCCAATAAAAGAGAAACTTGTTGGGAAAGAAAGACAGAAAACCTCTGCATTAGTTTCTTTATCCTGGACTTTTAAAACAATCAGAAAAAAAATCGGACCACGCAAAGGAGAACTTTCCATGTTGCTTCATCGGCTGAGTTTTGAGTGTCTGAGTTCCTGTTTTCACTTCACAGATAATGCTAAAATTACTTTTCACAGGAAATATTACACAGTAGTGAAACTTTGCCAGATGCAAACACAGTGTTTCCATCTGGGTTACACAACATCTTGCTTTTTAACACACTTAAACCCGTTTTTTTTTTTCTTTTTGGTTATACAGTAAATGATATTCCTAAAAGAGTGTGCTTTCATTTCCTCTCGCTGGTTTTTGCAACACCCGACAGAGAGCTGTATGCAGCGATGGAGAGAAATTACCGTGACTTTTCAGATCCATTCAGTTGTTACTAGTTATTTTGCATCACTGATTATTAACAAAAAGAAACAAAAACAGCAAACAGCTTTCAAAGCTTTATACTTTTTTTTCTCTCACCATCAGAGAAGTAGCGCTTGCCTTATTTATTGTGTGTTGGGCAACCAAATGCTGATCTGAAATATGCTTTATCAGTAGACACTGCAGGGGACGATGTGTGAGTGCTGCATGACTAAGATTAGAGATCCAGTCCTCTCTCGTTACCCCCCACCCCTGCATGCAGCAGCACATAGGGCTGGAGGTGTCAGGAAATATTCTGCTCAGCTATATTGAAATGAGGCCTCCGCTTCACTATGTTTTAGAAAAGATTCAATCAATATTTGTTTGCTATGAGGAAGTTAGAGAAAACCTCAGACTGCTCGAAAACTTCAGCTTCATCAGCGGTTTTTATAAACTGCACTTGTGTGCACAATAACTGCCCCATGTGAATATTTTGCTCTTAGTCTCTTATTCTACTTGTGGTTTACTGAATATAGACGTTGGTCGAGTTAATTTAGCTTTTTAAGTACAAGAAAAAAAAAGAACATATCTGGTGTCGTTTATGAGACTCATCAGAAACTCTCTTTAACATTCATGAGTCGGTTTGCAAAATAAGGAATCAGGTGTGGGAAGAGAAGCAGAAAAATAAAAGAACCGTGGGTTACATTGAGCAAGGTGAGCGTTTTTTGGCTAAGTTAATAAACCAGATCTCTGACATCATGTGAAAATACCAGCACACATTATGATCAATTAGCAGCTTAATACAAATAAGGAATTTGTTTTTTAAGCAGTTTGTGAGTGTTTTATTGTGATGTAGCTTTAGAAAAATTAAGACATCCCTTTAATTTCAATATGAAGGAGCACAAATATCCAAAGTTTTGATGTTTTTTTTCCCCACAATGCATCGAAAATGAATAAACCTTTACTGTCTGAAAAGGAAAATAATGATAGGACATAAGGCCAACCATTGCTCATGTACCTTTAAAAAAATACATTTACTTTTGAAGTCACTCTTTGGATGCAGAAGACGAGTTCATCCTGCTGAGATTCTCACACTTAGTAGTAATAAAGCTTCAGCAAACGCTTATTGTGTAAGAAAGCTGCGGATGGTTTCACACAAGATTCTACTGTTGTTGTTGTCTTTAGATGATGCACTCACTATTCTGCACACATTCATAGCTCCCATTTCCACCCTTGGGCCATACTGAGGCACAGTTTTGTAGGTTTGGACAGTATGTGTGTATTTTTACGCATACATGCATACATGCAGACATGCAGACATGCATACATGTGTACATGCAGACATGCACACATGCAGACATGCATACATGCATGCTGAATTAAACAAGTATCGAAATAGAGCTCTTGTAATTTAAACTTTATCATAAACATGAATATAATCCCTATAAAACTTGTCATAAAACTGTCATAAACACAGACAGGTGATTAATTCTCGCAGAGATGTAACAGATTTATTGATTCTGATCTAAAAATCCACTGAATCCTTGTGTTACAGGACGGCATCTTTTCTTTCTTTTTTACTTTTGTTACTTCAAATTCTTCTTACAACTTGTAAGGTTCAACAATAGTTTTTAGCCCATGCCATCCGATTCCTAAAGTCTTAGTCTACTTGCATTATTGCATTTTTCTCTGAATTTCATACTATTTTTGTCTCCTATTTATTCATTTTGTATGTTTTACAGCCAAATGACAATTACGTCTCTGAATCTAAGTCAAATGATACCAAAAGAGCAGAAACAGGAAATGAGTTATTTACGTACTTCTTCTGTGATGGACTTTACCAGTAAGCACATAAACACCTACAAGCGTTTTAATCTGACCCAAAGCTTTCTTATTTTATTTATTTGTGATTTCTGAGGCTTAACTTAATGTCAGTTTTGACAAAAACCTGCCGGATGGCTTAAAGGTTTTCATCTGTAGTGCACAGGGCTTATGCTCAACAGACATAGGTAACATGAAATTGTAACAGTGTGCAACAGCCCTGGTAGCTAAACGTTAAGCCCTTTTCCACCGTCATCAGTTTCCAAATTCATTCATGAGATTAATTTGGACTGGATAGATGATATAGTGCTCATATAAACACATGGACAAAGCCAGACAGCTGAACAGCTTTTTCCTTCTGTAGAAAAAAAAAAGGGCAATCAGTTTTAAACACACTTGCAGTTCTGTCAGGAACACACACACCACTTCCTGCAAACTGTTTAGTTGTGAAAAAGTAGACCACAAAGAGACACACAGGAAGTTGACAATGGCTCTGCAGTGCCTTACACACTAATGATGCGAGTTTCTCAGCGGGTAGGCAACTCCACTCTTCATTTGTATGCAGTTTTTTACTGCTCTGACTTTATAAACATAATGCTGAAGCTGGTGATAAAAAAAAATCACATGTTAGATGTTATGAGACTGTGATATATTACTATAAATGCTTTAGATGCATAAATTGAAATATGAAATAATTTTTTCAGTAGGGAAATGCACCTATCTGCACACACACACACACACAAACCTACATGTGCACAGCCACTTACTAGGGCTAGGTATAATCATGCTTAAAATGCTAATCTCACATCCTGGGTGAATTCATAAATCAGAGTGTGAGTGTAGGCCCAGTGAGCAGTAAGTCATGTGGCTGGAGATCACACTGTTATCTCCTCTGTAATGCTGATCCTCGATTTCAGGGACTGAAAGGTAATCTTTTTTCCTGCTGTGGGCAGGAAAATCAATAGATGGACAGAACAGAGGCACTAGGTCACTTAAGTTGTTCAGCGTCACCTGCTGTGTTTGTGAAAACATTTTATTTTTGTGTTGTCTTTTAAGTCAGCAGGATGGAAACTGAAACGGTCAAACAGTCAGATAGATTTTAGGTTCTGTGTCGTCAGACTAACAGAGACACAAAGATCACAATCAAGATTTAAACTCTGTTTTCTGAGTAAAAAGTAATAAACAACAGAGATTTTTACACGAAGCAGCTTTTGCTTTGGCATCCATCAAGTATATCTTGTTTGTTTGTAAAAGGTCGTTAAATCAAGGCTCCAATACTGACTAAATCACCATCTGTGACTCATTTCAACTTCCAGGTCAAGTTGGGAGCTTCCGGACCTTCGTGATGGCAAGATTCAGGCCATCAGCGATTCAGACGGTGTCAACTACCCTTGGTATGGAAACACGACAGAGACCTGCACTGTGGTAGGGCCCACAAAGAAAGACAGCAAATTCACTGTTAGCATGAATGACAATTTCTACCCCAGTGTGACTTGGGGAGTGCCGGTTAGCGACAGCAACGTGCCTCAGCTTAGTAGCATCCACCGTGACCAGAGCTTTACAACCTGGCTGGTGGCCATCAATCAGGTCACCTCAGAGACACTCGTCCTGCAGACCATCCGCTGGAGGATGCGTCTTCACATTCAAGTGGACCCAGAAAAGCCGCTGGGTAAGAGGGCTGTTCTACAGGAACCCGTGGCCCAAGAACAGCCTCAGATACTGGGTAAAAATGAGCCCATTCCCCCTAACGCCATGGTAAAGCCCAACGCCAATGATGCCCAGGTGCTGATGTGGCGGCCAAAGAATGGTGATCCTGCAGTAGTCATCCCACCCAAATACTGACCTATTCCACAGACATTAACCCTGGGTACCTTAACAATGTCATCTCATCTTGGTTTAGTTTCCTTTACTCTTCCTCTTCACCAGCTGTTACTGCTTGAACTCACCTTTGAAATGTAACTATTTTTGCCACTATATTTTTTTCTCATGTTTTAAAAGGAATGAGAAACGAAAAAAAAACCCCAACAAAAAATATGCAAATAAAACCAGCACAGAGGAAGAGACCAGCTGTTGCGGTGAGGCTGGGGGCTCGAGCAATACTTGTAAAACTTGAGTGAATTAAGTGCAACCGTTCTACCTTCAAACATGGGTCGGGCCTCACTGTGCTAATATGCAAAAAAAAAACCCAGCTTTTTAGAGTTGTATCTTTACATTTTGGCTTTTTGAGCCAACAAATGTAAGATCCGAGTGTGGAAGAGTTTTAATATGCATTGTGCATGACTAAGTCTGCACTCATGCTGCACAAGTTTCGGGTTTGAATACTAGTTAGTGTTTTTATTTTCGTGCTGGAACAAAGTGTTATTACTTGCGTTTGATGTTGTGTTCTTTAAAAGACAAATTGCAATGGGTGACATAGTAGATTTTAGTATTTTTTAAGAACACGCAGGACATTTAATCCATGCTGCCTTAAGTTTACATTGCTTTTCATCGCAAACATTTTAGCCTTAAACAAAGTGCAATGCAGTATTTGCTCATTTGTCCCATTTCTTCCAGAGTTTTTGGTGCTGGCATGTGTGGGTTTAGGAAAGGAACAATAGCACAGACGGAAACCCTATACTCACATAAAGGTTTGTAATATTCAGTTGCATTTATCTTGCAAATCTGTTGTCTAACAAGCACAAACAGCTTTATGTGAAGAAACCGTTGTACAAAATAGTAATTAGCTCTGTTACACTTCAAGTGCATTATGCAACAGAGGAGATGCTCCATGCCGACTAGTGAACCCAACACTCATCAGTAGCACTTAGCACAGTAAACCTAAGATGCAGTAAAATCTATAGAAAAATCTACTAAAAAGCATGCCATCGCTGACCTCATTCAAGTCACTTTTTCATATTGATAGGCTGTGGTGGAGTTGTCTGCAGCCCTCCATCTCTGGGCCTCTTTTTACTTAATTTCTTCTTCTTTCATCCATTCTGTGTTGCTGCAGGGAGTAACTGGATGCATAGCTCACACTGAGCAATCAATACCTCTGTCAAAAGGCAGTGACTGACAAGAGTGCATTTTAATAACTGAGGAGTAAAGATTAAAGTCTATCTGCTTTGTGCAATCCTCTTTTACGGTTTTTATACTTGTATTTATTGTTGCTGCCTATTTTTTTCAAGATTTTATTTCTAGAAAATAAAAAAAATCTGCCTCCTATGTTAAAAGCTTATCTATATTTTTGTCCCTCCTTCCTCCATTACTTTGAATCTGTATCTACAACAGTATCCCTCCTCTTAAAGCACTCTGAGTCTCCTCTGCCACCACCTCTACTTTCTCTCACTCTTTATCAGTCTAGGCTGAAAAGCTGAGCAGGAAACATGTGGCTTTAATGCCAAATGCTCGCTTGGCATATAGATGACCCACTTCTCTTGGCTGCCAGTTGTGGCTCCGGTTGCATGTTGGGCTCTTTTTATTTTACCGGCAGCAAATGCAACACAGGCACACATGCATGAACAAACATCTCTAATCAGCTAAATATCACCGCCTCAAAAACATGACTGCTTGTACAGCAGACTGAGAGAGAGGAAATTTGGCATCAGGGATTTTAATATAGTCATCATGAGAGGTCAGAAATATGATTTATGTACAGCTTTGTGCTTTCAGATGCTACAAAAACAGCTGAGTTTTCACAAACTGTGTGTTTGACTCATATAATACATGATTTGCACATATATCACATCTACTTATGTGTTTCACATGTTAGGTTACCTACAGCTGTACCAGTATATGTAGAAGCACAACCATATAATCAGTCCGGTAACCTGGTAGCTAAATAGTATAGTGATCATGTCAAACTCAGTATTTTGGGTAAACCCAGCAGACATTCAAATATGAGCTAAGACCTTTTATTTTGTGCAACAAAATAAAGATTATTTGAAAGATTTCATAAAGATAACTATCAATTTATTCAGAATAGATGATCACTGTGTTGTTTTCCATCATGTGGTCACAGCTATAGAATTACAATTGTTAGGATTAATCAGCTTATAAATCCAAACGAAAGCTTTTAATCCTGTCTTCAGATTCTGTTTGGTTGTTGGGGTCCACCCTTTTAAGAATTGATCACAAAACACTTACGTAAATATGCAAATTTACCATTACAGTTAGAATACAAGTTAGCAAAATATGAAGCTGCAGCTAGCAGTTGGCTAACAGTCGCTAACATGAGGACACTCAATAATTTGTGTACTTCCTGATATTTAAATGTTTATTCTTTACTGAAATAGTTTAATATAATTTAAAATGTGAACACAATATGATAATAATCAGTTACTACGTTCTAAGTTCATACATGGCAGACATTTGTGTGTGGCATGAGTGTGCCATTGTACCAAGCCTGGTCACAGGACCTCATGCTGAAGGGTTAAGAGAACAGAACAAGGAGGCTACGAGGAGACTGCTGTCATAATTAGATATGCTGTGACACACTTTCTGATGCCCTACATGGACTGAAGTATGCTAGCTAGTGTCATGGTCAAGGCTTAAGTGAGGTCAAATGGCAAAGTTGAGAGGCTGTTACGGTCCTTTTAAGGTGCAGCAGGCATGTGTGAGAATGAATACGAAGACAACAAACTGAATCCACGTAGACATTAATGCCAGCTGAAAATAACGCTGACATTTTCCAAGAGCAGCTTGGATGTCAGCCACAAGTTATTTCAATTTGTGGTTTGCATTGATGGCAGCAGAAAGCTGCAGCTCGTGTTGTGAACTCCGTGACCCATCGCTCATCATGCCTACTGTCGTGTTTGGCCATTTTGTCATATACACTGCTATGTAGTATTCTGCAGTGAGTGATGGACATTGAAGGTAGTACTCAATCTGGACTACATGGAATTTAATTCACCTGTCACATGCAAAGTGGGCCACATGCTAAGTGTGTGTGTGTTTTGATCTCACCAAAAGGGATTTAGATTGGATGAAGAGTTTCTCATCTATGCTTTGGCTGCTGTTGTTGAGTCATAACTGTTTCACTCTTCAAACTCACTCGCAAATATTCTCACGCATACTCACACAGAGCAGGAAAGGTTGTGTCCTTGTCAGAAAACAGGGGCCGAGGTTGCCCTCGCCAACACACAAAAACACCCTGAGGGGGAAGGAGCCGGCCTGGCGTGGTATCTGATTGTCACAGCAGTGTCACATTGGCAGTGTGTAATCATTTATCAGGCCTGCACGTGGACTGTCTGACCACATCCACATGCTAAAGCACCATGTGCACAAACACCTGTTTGCTGATGTACAGGTAGGGATGTGTAGTATGTGTCTCCGTGTGGTGTGACATTTTAGGGTTTGAAATGAGAAATAGTACTGAGGTCAGTGAGGGTGAACTTCAGCTATCAACAGCATTTCCTGCTATATTATAAGCAAATAATACTAAATGTCTTCCATCTATCAATGTTGCTTCAATGATCATGCAATACAAGATGCTTCCTTAACCAAGCCACAGTGAAAAAACCTTTAAATACCAAATGACTTGTGTTTATGTTTTTATTTTTGTTCTTTTTTCTGTATGGGAGACAAAATGTGCCAATGTTCAACAAAGCCAAAACTATTTAGTGAGACAGCGTGGGTGACTTGTGAAGTCAAAAATCTCTTGGCACTTAACCAAAATGACTTATTTCCTGTTTTTTTTTTGTTTTGTTTTTAATTAACCACATATTTGTTCTTATACATATTACCAATGTATTAATGCTTGTATGACTGTGCCAAGTGAATGGACGTCTCCTCTCCTAAACCCACATCTTCACAGTTCTTCAGAGGGCTGCTACCTTTGCTTTACATTTTTTATGTAGTAATTTATCCCCAAGATATATAAAGTAGACACTCAGGACCATCTAATTTCATTTTCTTGTTTTTGATTTTTATTCCAAGAAAAACTGATGTTATTTTTTTTACATGTCTGTTCATCTTGGTCTTCTTTTTAAGTCAAGAAATAAAAATAGTCATTTCAAATGTAACCCCAAAATTTAGCACCAAAATGACATGGGCTACTGCGATGTTTCTCCTTTTATTTTCTGGAAACAGCACTGAAATAGCTCAAACAGAATGTGTGTCATTCAGCTTTGACTTTTAAAGAAATACTTGAAAACGGGTCATTAAAACTGTGAAGAGGTGCAACACTGGAGACGCAACCCCTGGAAAATGGATATGAAATATGAAACCGTATATATATATATATAAATATATATATATCTTTTTGAATAAAGAGTACAAACAACAACTGCTGTTTGTCTTTCCATTTGTCTTTAACTACATGTGCTGATTTTTGAGAAAATAATTTCTGTACGCATGCTCATCTTTATAACTGCTCCTTTTTTATCATGGACATGTAGCTTATTTCATATCAATTGTGATGCCATTGTTCCTTTAATTCGTGTCACAAAAATCCCTCCATTCTTTCATTTTCCACACTGCTTCATCCAACTCAGAGTGGGTACCTGGAGTCTATCCCAGCAATCAATGGGTGAGAAGCGGCGTATAACCTGGACGGTTTGCCAGTCCGGCACAGGGCAACACAGAGCGACAAACAAGCAGACAAACAACAACATCGAACACATGCACTCCCAAGGGCAATTCAGAATGACCATTTAACCCAACATGCATGTCTTTGGATGGTAAGAGGAAGCCGGGGTACCCAGAGAGAACCCCTGCTAACACAGGGAGAACCCATATATCAGAACGACCACTGTCCAAGCTGAGACATTAGTTTCAGCAAGTACAAATAAAAAGAGCAGCTAGTGATTTATGCAACATGTTGATTTTGCATCCAATAACTAAATTAACTATCAATTGTTCAAAGCACTGCTGTAGGATAGTTTTCTTTCTTAATAGCTGGATCTCATCTGCACAAACCAACCAATCACATTTCTTTGTGAAAAGGAAAAGACATGCCCACTTAAAGCCTGGGTGCATGCAAACAGACCCTGAGGCAAGTCAGTACACACCACCGCACAATCCCTGCTTCCCACGGTCCGTCAAAAGATTTTTATGTCAATGGGATGGACTATATTACTCTATTAATCAGTGTCTGTGTTGAAGAAAGAAACGTGACATGAAATAATTTAAGAAGCGTAACGTATGTATGTCTTTACACACATTGTCTACATACATGTATTTTTTCCTTTCTTTAACAGGCAGGCCTGACAATGTCAAATGTAATTATTAATTAGTTACTCTCATATAAATCCAAAATGTTGGGATGCTGTTTAAAACATGAATATAGATTTTTACATAAATCGCACCTAAACGTAGAAACTGTGTCAAATGTTGAAAGGAAAGCTGTTCCATGTGTTAGAAATGTTTGCACAGGAACAACAAGATGGAAAATTGGAAGAAAAAAAGAAACATCCATTATCTACTGTTTATTCCAATGAAGGGTCGTGGGTAGCATCAAACTCCAAAACAATAACGTTCATCAATGTACTTAAAACAGAATGTGGTTGTAAAAACCGTCCGATAATGAGTGGAGAGCAAGGAAGGTTTAGTCGGGTTGAGTCAGGTCTAAACGAACAACACTGTTTGCTATACTGGTCACATTCCTAAACTCCACATTCTCAGTTATATTTATATGGCTGCAGCGTCTCCCTGCAAACATCCACCTGTCCCTATTTGTTATACCAAATAATCACTTAATGACAAAGACTTTGTCATTAATACCGACATGGTACCAGTGTTAAAGGTTTTAACACTACTCTTTCATTCTGTGTGATCTCTGGAATACTGGAACTTATACTGGAACCATACTGGAACTTATACTGGAACCATACTGGAACGTATCATGCAGAAAAACCTGTACATAAACTCTGCAGCTAGAAGCAGAACTACAGGAACATCCCAACATCATTTAAATGGTTTTCAGATGCTCAACTTGCAAACAAGTGTACGCAGTGCAGATACAGTTTCAGAGCCTTTAGTTTAGCTTTATTTTAAAATAAATTATTTTTACTTAAAGTAAAATAGTTTAAGTAAAATACTTTAGGTACTTCTCATAACTTGGCCAATGTTCAACATATTTAAAGCTGCTGGTCCAACATAAATACATTTAACTCCAATAGGGGTTGTATGTTCAGTTGTAACAGGTTGCTAGTTGAAATTCTCTATACCACTTAATCCAATTCAGGCTCAAGGGGAGCTGGAGCCTTTTCTAGCAATCATTGAACGAGAGGCGATGTACACCCTGCAGGTGGGCAGTCCATTACAGGGCCAACACAGAGAAATCAACAAGCAGAAAAACAACCAGTCACACACACATTCCTAACCAGCAAGTGATGCTTAAACAACATTCAGTCCATCTAAACTGTCTGACTAAGCCTCAGATAAGGATGATAGCTGATTAGCATTCAGCAAAATGTCATTTTCCATTTCATTTAATGATGGCCATTAAATGCCAAACAAGCAGGGGCAGGGATACTCAAAGGGAACCTTTACCAGCACCTGTGTAATTACAGCATG
Source organism: Kiunga ballochi (assembly GCA_037177335.1). Classification (NCBI taxonomy): domain Eukaryota; kingdom Metazoa; phylum Chordata; class Actinopteri; order Atheriniformes; family Pseudomugilidae; genus Kiunga; species Kiunga ballochi. Next base: position 8,532,128 of record JBAMIG010000020.1, read on the forward strand.
TGATGGAGTTGGATCCAGCACTTCCCTCCCACTCCCTGCCAAGGCTTTAGTTATAAACACACCCATCACAAGCAACTCCTGGGGAGAAGCATCTAGATCCTTTATGCAAGTATAAGCTTTACTACTTTGGGAGATTTTAAACTCCTCATCAGGCCTTAGTCTATAATTAACTTTATATTATAAATATAAACATTCACCATTATGGAATATAGGGTCATTTAAGAGGACGTATCTCAACATCTGTATAGATTGAAGAAACAGAATTTCATTGTATTGCTGTACAAAGACAATAAAGTTTTAATCTATTCTAAGAGTTGTCATAATTTGTGATATAAATTGGGTATGTCAAACCAGCAGTAGTGATGGAGCAGGTTATACAATAACCAAAGCCTGGCAGTTTGAATCCCAGTCCCTCACAAGTCCACAGACACTTCCCCATCCATTCGTCCAGTGTTGGCGTCAGCATCAGTTTACTGCATTTATAGGTGTGGCAAAACATGGAGCTCACCATCACCAAGTATGAGTGAGGAGTGGATGAGTAATGGATCCAATGAAAGCACATTGCATCAGTAATACAGCAAAATAGGAATTTAATCCATTATAATTATCAGATAACATCCAGAAGCTAATTGATAAGATAATTGTGCATTCTAAGAATTGACTAAGTCAAGAGTTCAAACACAAAATCTCCAAAGTGGTACAGATTAAAGAAAGAACTAACAGAATAAATAGCTGGAAAACAGACTTTTAAAGAAGAGTAAAAACTCTTTTTTATCATGGCAAGTTTGATTAAAAGACACCATTAAAAGGAACAAGATCGAGCACTTTATGTTTATGCTTATATTAAAACAACTTTTGTCCTTTTTCTAAAAACCACAGCAGCTCCATGTAGATGTAGCAAAACTGAAATCCTTCTCCTGACAACAGTGGGAATGCCTGACAGCCATTATAATGTCTATTAGATAAGACTTTAAGCCCATTCACAGTAATCCTTTCACATGCCAACACATGCCAAGTGCTGAAATTGCTATTGCAATTGTTTATGTTGTGCATAAAAAACAATCTTATGCTAACGAAGAAAGCTTTGCATAAACACTGATAAGAAAATGTAATTGAACTGAAATTAAAGCTGAAGCATCCAGATAAGCAGCCAGCGTGAGTTAAAAACAGAGGTATAAAGAGAAATGAAAAGGTGCCGAGGTAGGCGGGTAATTAAAAGTTATCAAGTTAAGGATGGAAACTAATGTTCATCTATTCAAGCTCACTACTTCCGCGTTGTCGAACATCGCATAACGACCAGCTTTAACTATGGCAACCATAGCACACTTAAAGATGTTGTTGCAAACACAATCCAAAGTCATCAGATGTTTTATTTCTTCAATTTTATATTTAGTTTCCTCTTTGTACCATATCTACTTAATAAAAAAAAGAATAAAAATGTAGTATGGTGTTTAGTATGGTGCTAACTTTTTTAATGTTTGTGTTATATCCGCCATTGTAGAAAAATCTCATTAAAAAGGTCCAGTTTCCTGTTGTGTAATCTATGGAGGACATGGAGGGTCTTTGGAAAAGCAATAAGGTATTGCCATAAGAAGTAGGAAATTGTGAAATAAAATGCAAATTGTTAAGGAACATTTTAAACTCAACAAATAATTCACACAATAAAAAGAACAAATTTCCAAAGTGTTTTGTTACACATTTTAAAAAAACATAAAAAAAAGGAATTTCACATTTTAATTTATTAGTAAATACAGGGATTTAAAAATGTATTTTCAAATTCTATAACTAAATGGGCAATCAGCACATTTCCTACATTTGATTTTAGATACCGCTTCATTTCTTAGATGTAAAAACAGGATTATTTTCTTCATTTCTATTTTCTTTTCCTCTCTGCATCTTCAAATCTTTTTAGCAGTTGCATTTTCTTAGTGGTTTACCTGCTATTTAGCTTTTGTGTGACTCTTTGGGAGTTGAGCACTGAAAACCGAGTTAAACCAATCCCAGCAGCTCCTAACCAGCTCTCCCATTGGTTAAACAGCTTCACTTGTGGAAGTATTAGCTTGCTAGCAGCTCGTTAGCCACACTTGTGTTTCCAACTTGAAAAGCTGATTTGGTGAAGTAACAACCCCACCTTGTCAAACTTTCAGAAGAACTCATGTTATATATGCTGAACAGATATAAATAAATATTGACTCGTGTGAAACAGTCTCTTTAAAAGGGTTATTATGCAAAATCCACTTTTTTAGCCTTTAAATACATGTTTTTGTGTACTTCCAAGAGTTTAGGAAGGCAGAAAATGTTAATTTATTTCCTCCTGCTGCACATACTAAGTAAGACAGTGAGAAAGTATTACAGCGATACCTTCCTGCTAATTTGGGGATATTCTAAGCCAGGATTATAAAGAAAGTAATATTTTTTAGAACAATATGTCTCTTTATGTAAAATGGTAAGCTTTTTACAATCTCCAGGAATACTGTACATATAATGGAAATGGAGGCCATAAAATAAGTGAAATAATGCGTTAGCGTTAACTGTTCTGCTCCACAGACACTGGATTTCACCACTGCTCAGCACAACATCCATCTCGCACTACAATGTGACCCGAACAGCCTGGCTGGTACGATGTGTACAGTATGGTTGATGGTCGAGTAAACAGCGTTCACTACAGAAGTAGCACACCGTTCATAGAAATGCCTTCAGGCCAACAAGATGCACACACTATGGAGTGCAGTGGCACATGAAGAGATGATGGGTATGTTGAAAGAAAAAAAAAAAAACAGGAGGCACTCAAGAGCTGCTAATCCTTCCTCCATGGAGATGGAAATGGGTGTAAACAGAATGAGGGTGCAGTTGAAGGAGAGATAGGTGGGTGGGTGGTTTGGTCAAAACTATTTTTAACTGGATTCCATTAAGACAGCTGTCAACCTCAGAGTTTAAAACTTTCTTTGCAGCTTTTAAAAAAAATATTTAAATCACCAAGAACTTATGCAGAAGTAGCACCACTTCTGTATATTTATGTTGGATGTATTGTAACAAAATAATACCAAAAAGTACTTCATTTTTAATACTTTCATTGAGGTCAGTTGAGGAATGGGTGCTGAAAATCTCATAAGCTCATCCGCTTTGACTGAAAGCCTTACAGACTTTGGGCTCTGCCTTTGTGCCACTTGTAATTCTTTAACTAAGAAGTGAAATAGATCTGTTGATGAATTCACATTGATGCCACTCGTCTTCCTAAGGCAAAAATACAAAAAAAAAACTGTTTTAGTTGGTTAATCTTTCACATACTGACACCAGTAGTGTTGGCATCTCCTTAAACATCCCGAAAACCAAATGTGGGTTTTAGTTTTTAAGCAGGTGTCTATTACAGGTCACATGTTATGACCCTGACATTCCTAAGCAGCTTCAAACCAACCAGGACCTTTGCCATCCATTTAGCAAAAGCAGCAAGATAAAGGCTGACAGAGTGACAGTGACATGTTCCACAGCCACAAGCTGGGAATGTAATTTGCGCTGCGGATGGCCACATGCCACATCGTGCCTTGGAAAGAAGCCTTGCAGCCCTATCAGCATTCTCCCACAGCACACTTTAGCTTTCTATGCAAGCGGAATCGCTCCTTAGTGAAGACAGAGGAATGAGTTGCATATAAACAAGGATGTAGCATTAAAGCTGCGCCATCTGAACATTGCTTGTGGTATGCTGCCACTTTGTCCTAACATGCCAAGAGACACATTAGGACAGATACACTTATTGGTTACTTTTCTGAACTAATTCCTCCCCAAATAATAAATGATTTTTATTGGATGTTAAAGCTTCACTGATCAGAACACTGTTCAGGAAAAGACGCTTTCAGAGTGAAACGTTTCTTTGAGCTCATAAAAATGCACCGAATGCACCTGCAAGCAGAATTTGTGAGCAGCAGTAGGTTGACAGATGGCATTTTAATGTCAAAATAAAGACCAGTATTAAGGCAACTCTACAGAGTTAACTGTGGGATAAATTTACTGCAAGCCCCACTATGCAACAGCCATCTGATGCTCATGAAAACCTCATGTATCTTATGTGCAGACTGCAGGACGATCATACCTGCTGCAACAGCGAGACAAAACAATGGCATGTTTATAGATTTTATGAGCCAATTAACAAATGAAAAAAACATCTTTATTCTTAAAATATTAAGTACTTTGTTTATGATAAAAATGATGGGTCAACAGTCAGAATTGTAATCATGTGATCACTGTTGCTGTCTAATAATGTTTGCCTGAAATCATGAGAGAAATATCATTTAATTCAAAATTTTTCATGTAAAAATATACATCAAAGGAAAGTGATACAGAGGAAAAAATGTGAAAAAAGACCATTCATTTAATCATGAGGAAAAACCATGGTTTGTTTCTTTTTAAACACATTTTCTTAAAGGACATACAGTGCACCTGTTGTTGTACAGACAGCTGCCTTACCTGGGAGGACTTGTATAAACCCCACTGTACACCTTTTAATAACTGCATCAGATCAAACTGAAGCCTGGATGTTTTTAGCATTTTCCCTTTAATAAATTTGCATGTTTTAAAACGCAGAAACAACCTTCTCAAATTGCGTCACAAGACTGCATTTAAATATGTAGATTTATGTTGAAGCTCTTTGAACAGGTTTCTGTACAATCCTACTTTTTTGATTTGCTTGTAAAAATAAAACCATTAAACCCATTATGCCTCAGGAAGGATGATCACATAAAATGGAAATGTTGCTTCCTTTTAAAATGTATGTAGACAAAAAACTGCATTCAAAAAGCTGTTAGAAAGCTTGACTCGCCTCTTTCCCTGTGAAAATACAGGCAAGTCAGTTTCTACTTCACTTTACTCATCCTTTTAACACAAACTCAGTACATTTATCCTCCCACAATGTAAAACAAAGCCTTTTAACAACTAGAACAGTCTTTGCTGCAGTTCATATAGGTTTGTTCATATTAACTTCTCCAACCTCCAAATGACTGCGAGCCCGATCTGAAAAAAGAAGAAAAAGCATATTGATTTTAAATAAATAAATTTGTGTGCATTGATAAAGTTTCAGCTTCTCAATATGTTAAATAAAAACAGTAAACTGTGTTAAATAAAATGTTAATTGTATGTTAAGTGATATAACACACTATTGTACTGTAACTGTTTTAGCTGCAATGATAAATTACACTTTTATAACTGGATATCAATAACATTAGTTTTTATTCTACTTCTAAAAAAACATTTCCAGTATGCTAAAAAAAAAAAAAAACATGTGAAAAGTTAAACTTCTTGTGTAATGTCTGAGAATTCTGCAATATACTCTTAGGATTAGCAACTGTGTCTTCAGGTCACTGTGTGAAAAACAAGATGCTTAGTATGAAATATCAAAGCAGAAAAACAGAAACGATAAAAACAAAAACACATGAATGTCTGATCTCTACACACTCCTGCACAGATGCATTCCACTTGAACACACCATAGTTAGCACTGGCTGACTGGTCTGGCATGGAAGCAGAAGCAACACAGGAAAAAGGAGAAGAAAGTGATGCTGATGAACAGCAAGAAGGGAAAGAAAGTATCAGTATAGGAATGGACTAACTTAATTACCTAAACGGTGAGAACTGATGAGCTCCACCTCACAGCAGAAGCTACAGTTACTTACAATGCTGTAGACTTCACACATTTATCCCATCATCTTTTTTAACATGATCTACAGCATCATAAATCTGATTCGGTGATGGGAAATATTCACTGTAGAAGGGTTCAGCTAAATGCTGCAGCGGAGCTTGACTCGAGATAAAGGAGAAGAGCAATGTTGTGGAAGAAAAGATGTGAGCTTCAGCACACTGTGAGTTGAACTATGACACACAGCCACACAGAGACATGCGCATGTCTACTTAGCAGTGGACACAGAACACATTAAAGAGACTGCATATTAACCACACTTACTGGTTTGCAGACCCAAACGTGTTTCCAGAGAAGCCTAAAAAAAGGAGAAAACTGACAAACTGAATGATAACATCAATAAAACATGCATGTCAACTAAAACATGACAAATCATTGTACAAATAAAAGCTTCATATCTGCATGTAATAAATGTGTCTGTGGGAGGCAACTGGATTGTGTGATGTACATCTAAGTAATAAATATACTGGGGAAAATACTGATGTGGTAAAAAGTAAAGGAAACAAACTAGAGGGGGGAATTGCAGAGAAATAACTAAGCTGAAGATAGTTCAGTTAACATTAAAAATGAACCACTTCTGCTGTTAAAAATAGCAATTTTACATTACTAATATAAAGAAAATATCTTTTTTATATATAAGCAACATCTATAAAATATTATACATAATGTCTTTGTGTTCTTTAAAAACTTCAAATCAAACAAAATCCCGACACACACTGCCAGATAGTGGAGGAATGACTCAACTCTCACTGGGTTACATGAAACTAATTGGCAACTGAAGACGGTGAGAGGAAAAAACAAATGTAACCAAAGTAGCTGTCTCACCTCCTGTTTGTGGTTGTTGTCCAAAGCCGGAGAAGCTGCTGGGCTGACTTCCAAATCCAGTACCCTGCTGGGTCAAGCTCCCAAATGATGGAGCATTCTGATTGGCTAAGGTGCCAAATGAGGGGGCACTGGGGGGCGGGGCAAACCTTAAAACAGAGCAACATTGAAGGTGTGTTATGGCAGAACTACAATTTTTTTAAATGGAAAATAAACAGATGAATTAGATCTTAATATATGAAAACATTGATTTATATGATGGGCATGTTAATCAGTCATCATTACGTACAAACAGCACAAATGAGACAATTATGTTAAAAATAATGTTTTTTTTTTTACCACAACCAAATAAACAAAAACAGATGCAGGATGGACTTTGTGGTTTTGCATGTGAGATTGAGTTGCTGGGATTTAAACAAGATTTAATCCCCCTCTAGACAACCCACCACCCACCGACTCCCAGAGAAAAGACAGTATAAGCAAATACTGAGAGAGATAGAGAGAGCGGGCCAGTTTAATCTGCAGGCAGCATGACCCCAGACTGAGATTATCTGAGGGGAATAATCTACTCCTGCATCGAGATCCATAGTTTTAGGCTCGCAGCCATGCTTACTGCTACCAAAACACATGCACATGCTGGATGCACAGGAGGATAATGAAGCTGATGGAAGCGTCAGAACAAGATTAAATACTGAATCAAATGTACATTTTATTCGCTGGAGGTGCTTAAGAACATCACAACCAGAAATCTAATATACTCAGTGTATTACAGCTAAAGGGTGGCTGTGCAAATATATATATAT
>JBAMIG010000020.1:8550605-8560836 GCA_037177335.1 Kiunga ballochi
ATCACGGGTTACTTTTGGAACGTATCCCCCGCGATAAACGAGGGATCACTGTACTTTGAATATATTCTTCAATGTCAACAATACTCTAGCATGCTTTTAGCATCGAATGCTAAAAGCCATAATACAGGTAAATAAAGAAGCCCAAAATAATAAAAATCCTGTCTGTAATGTCTTAAAGACAGGATGATACTTGTGACAATAACAACGCTCTATAAACTAATAGTTACTTTTGTTATGTCAGGATTACAGTATTGTGGGTTAGTGCCAGCTGTGGGGATGAAGATTGTTGGTCTGGTAAGTGAGATCTTGTTCACAGACATAGGTCAGCAAATGATAAACATGGTCTTACCTCTGTAGTTTCCTTTATCTCCAGGGTGAAAATGTGGAGATCCTCTGACTCTTTTCTTAACTCCTTCATTTCTTCATTAGTCCCAACCCTAAAGTCAGCTTTTGCACTCCGTGCTTTAAGGTCATCTAACTCCTTCTGGAAATGAGCAATCTGATGGCAAACAACAAGGATGCTTACACAAACAATTTGAGAAATGTTTTCCAAAACATGTTTCTGTGCAACATGGCAGCTTATTTTACCATCTTTATTTTGTAGCAAGTTCCATGAAAAGGTTGGAAATCCAAAGCGAGTTTTCTAAGTCCTTTCTAAACATTTGGTAACAATAGCTGCAGATTTAAACAACTGACTACATTTTCATACCTCTAAAGCTGTAAAAACATTCAACTTTATATATACAAATGTTTATTGCACATGTAAATAAGAATATCAATAATAATGTTACATATTATTATATTCTCCCGATTTAACAAAACTAAATCAAACTTAATGCGACATAGAATCAGCCGTTGTTCAAACATTTCAGACAAAATAACTTTTGCATAAGCCTCGCTGCCTTTTATACACCTATGCAAAGAAAATGTGTTCAAATCTTGAGGTCAGGTGGGCTCAAGTCCAGTCCTCAAGATCTGCCATTATGCAACCTTTAGATGTGTTCATTCTCTAAAACAAATTAATCAAATGATTAAATTCCCTCATCCACGTGTGATTCAGCTCTGCAGAAGTCTGACAATGAGTTGCAGGATAGGAAATTTAGAGAACATGACACTCCTATTTTAGCCTTTGTCTAATTCTCTTAGTGATGACTGCATATTTAACTAAAACAGGAATGTTGTCCTACAGTATTAAGCCTTTCAGTTTAATATAAGGCAGGGCATAAATGTCAAATAATGTTTTTTTAATCAGGATCATGATATTATAAAGGCACTAAAGGTGTTTAACTATATTCATTCCCTGATTATATTATATTAGAGAAGTTTGCTAGTTTTTCCCCTCATATTGAACGTTTTCTCTTGTAGAGACAAATACAAATTTGTTGAGAGAAGACTAAATGTTACCACCTTAAACTGGGTTTATCCTGTACTTACAGTTGTTTAATCGATCAACTCTTAACACTTAGAAACAAACAAAAAGAAAAAAACTAAAGACTATATCAAACTCCAGTACTGATTGGATAATATTTCTTACCTCCTCCAAAATACCAACCATGATGGGATCAGAATCTTTTTGCTGAAGCTGTTTCTCCAGAGCCTTTACACTGACTGCCTGCAACAAGATTAACACACACACACACACACACACACACACACACAATTAATAAGGGTTTTCTTTAATTAGCCTTGTTGAAGTGGTCCACCTAATTTTGTTGTGGTACCATGGTTATTTATCTCTTTTATTTACTGTGAAGATCCCCATTAGCTTCGATCATAGTTCCATAAAAGCATAGGTACACTTAGCATAAAGTACACAATTCATAGAAAGTACTAAGACAGAGCATATCAGAGCAACTAGGATTTCAGTGTGCATTTAACTACAAGCACACAGTTTTTTGGGGAAATTATTCCACAGTTGCAAAGACGGTAAATAACAGACTTCTGAAATGAAATCATCATATGATCAACATGAGGGGACCATGAAAGATGGTGATTCACCAATAGATTTTGTTGCAGCATATAAATATGTTGTCCACTTGTACAGTTACTACATTGTTGCATTTCAGTCACAAGATTTTCAAAGAAAAGAGATAAACCATATTTGATTAATCCATCAGTTATGGCACCATGTTAATCTGGGGTTTCCACCATCATTATATAGGCAGGGCGTCATACCCTCCTTACAAGCCACACTGCCCTTCTCCGACCAAGTCAGGTGGATTTAATCTGGCTTTCTAGAGAAACAACAGAATCATAACGCCTCAGTCTAGAAAGATTACACTGACTTCTTTTATTAAAACAAAATATCGTGAATAATGTCACAGTTGTATTCTGTGTCATGCTCTTAAGAGTTTTTGCGACCACAAACAGGCAAAGCCGACATCCAACAACTCCTCAGACAGAGCGTGGCTTGGGAAAAAAAATGACCTACTACATAAAAAAAATAGCAACAAATACTTTTTTATATTTTACCAAGTGAAACACTTGCCCTGCAGTGCTAAGTTAAAAAGGTTGTGCACATTGTGGGAACGCACGCACGCACGCATTCACCCATCCATCCATCTATGTGCATGTGTGCGCATAAATAAAACAATGATGTGTAAAAGCACACTGTTGTTTCTAAACAAGTCAAATAAAAATATTTGATAAAATGTTACTTTTGCTGAATAACTGAATAGTTATTTGATGAAATCATGAAAAATCATGTTTTTCTAGTGTTTTTTCTCAGACTTGCGTGTTTCTGAGCCAACTTTGCCAATATTTTTGCCAGAACATAAAAATTGCATTCACATTAAACAGGCATTACCTGTGGAGTTTGGACACGTGTCTGAGCAGCCAGGGCAGGTTTCTGGACACTTGTAGTCGGTGTGCTGGTCAGAACAGGGCGCACTGGGGCTGACAGATTATTAACATTGATCAAGCAGCACATCTTGTTATGAGCAGTTTAAATAAATTAAAAAAAATCTGAATAATTTGATAAAAATACATTTGTACGATGTGGATTTTCTTACCTAAACCAGCTGGTGCTTTACTGGCTGAAAGTGAAGACACAGGCAAAGTGTTGGAACTGGAAACAGCAGATTTGGCCAGCGATGAATTAAAGGAAAAACTGTGTGCTGGAGTTTCCACAACTGAAAATCTATTTAAAAAAATACAACATTATTTATATACATTGTATTTATATAAATAATAAATTCCAAATCTTAGTAAAAGCATAAAGTATGAGAAGCCAGTACCTCTCATTTAGATTTAGTTTGACTGTAGGTGGTGAGGCAGTGGCAAGGTTCTGGGGTGTTGGAACTGGAGTTGGGACTGACACCACTGGTGGTTTGATGGAAGCAGTGTTGAAGGAAAATGCTGAAGGTGCAGTGGGAGTGTCAGAGGGAGGCTTGGTGGCAAAAGAAAAGCCTGAGGATCCTGACCCAAACACTGCAGAACCCCCCAGAGAGAAAGCTGAAGGAGCAGAGGTAGCAGAGACCGTAGTTGGGATTGAGAAAGTAAAGGCTGATGAGGATGATGACACAGGAGCTGTAGGGATGATGCTGAATGGGGCAGTAGAGGAAGAGGCAGCAGGAGCTGAAGAAATGGAAGCTACTGGAGCACCAATGTTTGAAAATGCTGCTGGAGTTGGGAGAACTGAAGCAACCATTTGAGGTGGTTGGGTTGTCTTCAGTAAACCTGTAATCAGGAAAAAATCCCTGTCAGACAGCTAATTAGGCCTAAACAAAAGGATTGTTACATGTACACTTATATAATACCATCTAAATATGTTTCTGAGGTTATTTAGTGTAACTTATAACCCAAAAAGGACCACGACTTTTTTTATGCCCCCAAAAGTAAAACAATTAACTTTAAAAACTGTAGTTTTGTCTTCTTAAATAATATAATTCAGAAAAAATGATGTTCCTTATGGAAATTTGAACAAGCTTAACACTACCAGGCCAGTTCATATAACATTTTGCGCACACTATGCTATAACAGCTCATCAGCTTCCTGTTCTTGTGAAGTGAAAATTCACGACATGAGGAAAATAAACAGTTTTGCCATCTCCAGTCAGGCAGTTTCAACTTTTCAGTTTGGACTTTTCATACTTGTTTTTTAAATCCACTTCAGCAATTATATGTGTAGGCTAATAAAAACTAATCTAAAACATTATCTGCAGCGTCAGATTTCCAGAGTGGTGTCACTGCCGGTCATCAGCTGCAGTGAAAATGCCGTCTGATTCAAATGATTTGTAAAATCAAAATAAAATCATTTCGGGGGATTAAAGCGTCATTTCATACTGCATACTATATACTTTTATCCAATAGTTTCAAATGTCGTGCTGTGGGCGACGGCAAACATGAGTGTCCATGGTGTGACTGTCTCATCCTGAAATGAGGGATACAGATGAGGGAGGGGGTCTTATTGGAAAACCTGAAATTGATCGACTATGCAGTGTAATCAGTAACATGTTTGATCATGAACTGCAGTGATTATGTATGTCTATCAAAAACAATCAAAGATGGATAAAAAAATTGTATGAATGCCAAGAGCTTTCAAATCACTGCAGAAAGGAAGTTTACACATCCTCCTTCTGGAGCCCTCCCAACAACTTATCCACCCTGCTAACTGGTTTTCTTACCTGGCTTTGGCAGTCTTTCCCCTTCCAGGCCCAGGGTTGTACAGGGTGTGACTAGCTGCTTAGCCCCAGGGTTGAAGTTGAGCATAGCAAACGGGCAAAGTAATCCCTCTGTGGACAGCATCAGCATTACAGGTGCTGGAGGAAGGGTCTTCTCATCGGCTGCATGAGAGTACAGGAGAAAGTTACACAGACACTAAATTGTGTTTTACATATTTCAATGTAGAAACACTTAAAAAATGTTTGCTTCACTTTTTAAAATAATAGCAAGCAGAATCCTCAACAAGTTTAAATGGGACATTTTCAGATTCTGGGAAAAATGATTTAGCATTGTGTGCAGCTCTGTTCCTTTAACACTGCTACACAGGGGAAATGTAGAGTAGACTGCACTACATTTACATAAACACAGAGAGCTGTTTGTCAGTGGAAGAGCTAAAAAACAAACATTTATGCTCACAGTTTAAATGTTAGTTTTGCATCCATTTACTGACCTAAGCTCTATTTGTCTAGTCTTTAGCTTAAACAGGCACCAAGAAGAAATTCAAGAAGCCTGAATGAGGCTGAAGTTTTTCAAACTCGATCCTTTTTCTGTTTCTCACAACCTTTTTTTTTTTACATTTTCCAAAATCTTGCAGTGAAAGGGCTACAAACCAAATTGACTCTAAACCACAAGTTAAATAAGATATCAAGACATATGAGCCACTTAAAGATGGATTAGTCAGCGTTGATACTTCCCACCTGGAGAAACATCAGAAAAAGGCAACAGCACTCAGAGTATGTCTGCCTTCGTTTTTACCAGATTGCATTTTAGAAATAAAGAGAAATAGTGGTGGAGAGAAAAACCAAATGGGAGAGGTGAGCGGTAAACCTCATCAGTATTCTGCTATAATATTGTCTGGGCTTTGTGCTTTTGTTATGGTCCTCTAGCTTGTCTGAGTCATTTTAATTTAGATTTTTCTTCTCACCAATTACTCTTTTATTTCTCTCTTTTGCAATGCAAACCTAATGCCTTATTCTATATCAAGGTTTCTATCAGACTACAATCAAGTTGCCCAAGTTGCAACTTATTTAATGGGGAGAGGGTTTGGGGGGGTAAATGGGAAGAGATGTGACTAGACAGCAACAGCAGTGCTACAACAGTGTCTGGCAGCCAGTTGAGATAAAACTGCACTTAGACGGTAGCTTATCACTATTCTTTACACAACCTGCTACGGCACTGCAGTGGAAGGTGTATGCACACAGAAACCTGATGGATTTAAGCTTTGTCTGATCAATAGAGGAGTGCTCGACACAAATCGTTTTGAAACTACAAACAAGGGAATGAAAAAATGTACAAAAGATTAACTGTAATTAAACAAAATTTATATATGAAAAAAAAAACCTTTTCTGGTGGCAGAGGATGTGTTAAATAAATACTGGAGGATCTGCAACAACCTGATAACTAAACAAAAGAGAATAATCAGGTGGATTTGAAGTAATGGTACAGCAGCTGTCACAGACCAGTGGTGCAAGTCATATGCAACTGGTTAATCTCTTGTGGATGCTAAACAGAGCTGTAAAAAACATACACACATGGACTTTGGCCGCAGATCATTTGATACAATTCATATCTATTCTATTTTATATCTGACATAAAAATGTATACAGACATCTTTAACATTTCGGCCAAAGTAGGTAAACTCATCTACTATTATTACAAATTTGTGTAAAAAAAAAAACATGAATCTATTTTCTTCACTACAACCATGAGACATTTTTTGTGCGAAACCTCAACATAAAATCCTTTTTCAGTCCAGATAACAAACCACTGTAAACTTTGTCACTTCTGACATCATTTTTATCCATTTTCTTGTCTTTGTTTTTTTTGTGTCTCATCTTCATTTTTCCACCTGTGACATAACTTACACATCCAAGATGATCTGGATGTGTACTTTTAAGCATAGCTGAACAAACCGTGAACGCATTTGTTCAAAACAATATTTTCCTCATCATAGCCTTCAAAAAGTGTATCCACAAGTAAATGTATGTGAAAAAATACAAAGTTTTCTTTTGTGCTTTAATATTACAATAAAATGTATGCATATTTACACATTTTACTTTAAGTTTGAACATTTTAAACAGAAAATGAGGTTAGTGGTGAGCAGACATAATGACTTGATGACCTTCAGATATAGTCCTCTTCTTCGTCAATTAAACCAGTTAATTATATGATCTATGATTTTATCTTGTAGAAAATATTCATTCATTTAGTAAACATATAACTAACTTTTTTAACATATATGAATGCTGTGTACCTCTATAAATTTTGTTTCAGCATCATATGCAGCCCTAATAACTTGTTTTTTAAAATGTGGTTAAAAAGAATTGTATTAAATTATTTTAACTTCAAGTCCTTGTTTTGATTTATATTATAGTAAAAAAAAACTGATTCTACAAAGTGTCTGGTTGGGCTTCTTTTGTCACTGACATTCTTTTCATGATCATTAGCACCTTCTCTTCTGGATATTGCTGAATAGACAGAAAGTTTTAGCTTGTACACACAGAGAGACGCAGAGATCCAAAAGTGCCATCAACCTACCGATGATAAACGCAGAAAATTTCCATGGTTCAGCAGCTGTCCACATACCTCAACGTCTGTCTGTTTACAGTTTACCTAAAAAGGATCGGCAACGCGACGCTACTAATTTTAATCTCTGCCTCTGTGTAAAACAAACCGACCACTGGCGCTAATTTTACATGCTAATTTACTCTAGCATTAAATAAAATGCAAAAAGCAGCAACAATTTCCAGCAGTAACATTTTCCCTGTAGTCCCCTTATTGAATACATTTTATAGTACTACTTTTATAGGTTTACAAGGCCAAAGACATGATTTGGCCAACACATCATTACAAGTTATTGTAAACTACAAGCCATCAATTTACTCAACTAATCTATCAATACAGTCACACAAACAATGTTTTATAACTTAATTAGCCCTTAAAACGTAACGCTCCAAAGCACAAACAAGACGTAGTATGTGCACAGATAAAGGTTTACTGTGTGCTGCAGGAAGTGCAAATAATAGTCCCATAACATCTGATGTATCCCTGTTTTACATATCTGCTTATGCTTGCTGTTGATGGTACAGCAGTGTATCTAAAGCTATAACTAATCTGGGATCATCAGAAGCAGCTCCCCCCCACTTAGTTGGTTACTGATATCATGACTGTTATGCTTGGCTTGTGTTCATAATAATGATGTCATATACCTGAGCTGTTTGGTTACGCTGACATGAAAAAAAACAAAGACGGTAGAGATTTTAAACGTATCCAGCTTGGTATCTCATTTTAGACATGATCTATTATAAGGAGGCCAATCTCCAATTTTTTGTGGATACATGGGGTGATCAGGAAAATGCTTTAGCTATTTTACTGTAATTCTGGACAGTGCTGATAGCCCATAAAAAGTCAAATAAGCTTACTGATGTTGATTTCCTGCTGGCTGGTGTAGTCAATGGCTAACCCGAGGGGCAGAGTATCTTCATTTGTTTCAGTCACTGGAAGCTCAGCCCTACTTGCATCCTCCAAGATCCAAAGTTCCCACATCTAAAAAGGGACAAAACAGTTAAACTGCTAAAAAAAAAAACAAAAAAACATCCATGGTGTTTTTTTTAAGTTTCCGTCTGAATTAAATGAATTACCTTGTCATCTTGTCTGGCAATGACGCTAACCTCAATAGAAGCTGCTGAAGCCGCAAGCACAAGGTCCCTGGATGTAAAACAATATTAAAAGCAAAACATTTAAAAGGAACGGAGGACTTGTTTGATCTCATGCCAATGAACTATATCCGTTCTTACCAGTCCTCTATGTGACTTAGAAAATAGTGGTGTTGCCGCTCAGTGCAGCTGCCATACACACTCTCACCAAAGTTCAAATACTTTGTCTCCACTTTTTCATCCTTTTTCTACAAAAGAAAATACATTAAAGTACATAAATATTGATACAAGTGCTAATTAACATTACAGTTTAAGCATACGTTAGCTTCTTATTTAATTATAGCAGTTAAAGACCTAGCTTTTCACATCCTTTTAAAACATTATGTGTACATTTCTAAGTGTGATGCTGAATGAAGTGTTTCAAACAGACATAACATGTTATTATAAAACATAAAAATATTCAAAACGACATCAAATATATATAACAAAACATTTTTTGATTACTTTCATGAAGATCCAACTTGTATACCAGAACTAACAAAAAGCAGCACGTCAGGTGAAATTCAATGCTACACAAAAAAATGGAATAACACTGCAATGCGGAGACAATCTGTTCCTCAAAGCTACGGTACAGAACCTGGCAGAGCATCAAGTGCTGCATTTGTTTCGTCAATTCGGTGCTCTGAAACTAAAGACTGCTGCTACCTGACAAAAATCCATGTGAGTTCAAATGAATCAAGTGGACCACAGATGCTTGCTGTACTCACAGGGAGGGAAATCAGTACCAGCTCAGGAGGGCTCTCCAGAGACCTATCTGCAGCAGCATATGCCACTGCAAACATATACGTTCTCAGCCAGAGCACATCCAGAGCTGCAGGGGACAAAAGAAATAAAGAAATCAGCCACAAAGGACAAAAGTACACAGTCATCACTGCAGGACAGATTCTTCTCTACAGGATACCATGTTTATTTGTTTATTTTGTCTTTATAACGTGCTAATTCAACTTTAAACACTGCAAAAAATGATAACAGGATGAACTGCTCAATATTTTGGGTTTAATAGCACATCTAACATATTTTAATAGTTTCAAATGTTTCCATCAGACCTTTGACGGGATCTTCAGAGGTGTAAAAGTGTGGGCATGGGATAACTTTTTTTTCTTCCAGCGCCTTTTAAACAGAGTAGAAACATTGGTAACAGTTTCCCAAGACCAAGAAAAAAGGTATTTCTCATCTATATGAACGAGGGTTGCTTACTGGTGTATACTGAATAACTGAGGCATCCATTGTTCCTGCAGCAACTTGCTTTCCTTTTGGACTCCAGCAAACTGTGTTGAACAAAGTACAACTGAGCCACAAACTGTTTTATATACAGCGTGTCATATAAAAAAAATGTGATGAGTCATACTCACTGCAGGTGATTCTGCTTGAAGCAGGTAGCTGTGCCTGCGTCTTGACCACATCTGTTACATCCAGGATCATCATTCTGCCATCCGACAGGCAGGCGGCCAACATGGATGCCTGAGCAGGATTCCACTTTAAGTCAAGCACTAAAGTGTCAGGAGGCACAGCTGGCTGAAGGGATGCAAACGGTAACTTCTGTGGTGGTGTCTAAGAAACAATTTAAATACACAGTTAGATATTTGAGCAGAAAAAAGGTAATCCCATTAAATCATCATTTGAGCATTTACAAAAAAGGCTTTGTTGCTACACTGTTAAACTGAAGTACTAGGGTTTTCTTTTTGTTTTTCCTTACCGCAAAGGAGGGTCGAAGGACAGGGATGTCCTGGCTCTACTTAGTTTAGTTTAGTTATTACTTGTGTTCATTGTGTGTAAAGTTTGCTATGTGATAAACTGTGTGTGTGAAGCCCTGTGAGGCAACTTTGTTGTGATACTGGGCTATATAAATAAAAC
>JBAMIG010000020.1:8562068-8588855 GCA_037177335.1 Kiunga ballochi
AACTGTGTGTGTGAAGCCCTGTGAGGCAACTTTGTTGTGATACTGGGCTATATAAATAAAACTGAATTGAATTGAAGTATTAGAAATATTTTTAATAAGTAAAAAGAAATGAATGGTTAAAAAAAATGGAAAGATGTGGAAAAATGGAAACATTAAAAATCTTTTATTTAAACCAATCTGTAGGTTCCCAATGATAATCTTTATTGTGATCCGTATTTTACATTGAGCACTTATTCACTAGATGCCTATGGTAATATGAAACGCATAACTATTATTTAGGGATTTAGGAAATAGGGATTGTTGAAATCAAATAATGCCAAACCACGACATCAATGTAAATGTGTAACAAAATAATAAGAACCTGATCATCAAAGGGAAATGCTAAAATGCATGCAAAATGCTATGGTTTCTATTTTGTTTGAGTAGTTTATAAACCCTCTGTTGGCTCTAGCGTTCTTTTATAGTAAGCATATGGAGAAGTGGGTCAGGGAAACGGCAGTACAAAGCCGGTAACTTTAAAAGGCTGTTGCTTCTCCATGGGGAGACTGTTTTACCAGGTAAATACTGCACCCACATGAGCCTTCAGCAACAACAAAGTTGAGCATTAAAAAATGGTAAAAGCGATTTTGAGCACCAATGCCACAAGCCGATTAGTCATGCACATTTCAACTACTAATACATTAGTTGATCAATCTCTTTATTTCTAAAATAGATGCTTAAACCTGTCAATAGTCTTGCTCGTAAGAGTTTTTTTTTATTGTTTTTTGTTTTTATTTAGCAGCACAAGGCACTGCAAGGAAAGCGGGAAATTAAAACAATCCTGACAGGCTTTCATATGTCTAAACACTGAGATACACTAGTTTATTTATCACATAATATTGGTCAATCCCTATTCCTTTAATTACTTATCAGTTTTACTCAGCTAATGTAGTTTGAATAATAACCATGGTGAAAAAAAGCACTAAAATAGTTACCTTGTTCATGAAGGTGCGGACATCATAAAATGTGAGGGATAAACCCGCCTCCTCAGAAACGCCACACACTGACAGAGTAAGTTCATCACAACTGAGAGCCAAGTGGTGCAGAGTTAGTTCCACAGTTACCTCTGCCAATGCTGGTATCCATTTGACTAGATAAAAATATGAAGATGTGAGTTAATTGTAAATAAAAAGATGTTACACAGTCTATGAAATATGGTTGTTCTGGATCATATATGTTCTAAGTCAAATAACTGGGAGCATTTTTTCTTTGTAGATTTGAACAAATGGGGGGAAACAACAACAACAAACCTATATTGTCTCAAAATAAGCAGCGAAAATGGAGAAAAGACCACCTCTGATGTTGTCTTATATATCCAAAGATAAATTACAATAATTATATTTCAAATCCATAGATTATTTGAACAATCAGTGTGTAGTGTTGCTGCCACTACAATCTAAATCTATTCAGCAGTTCATACAAATGTATGGAAAACAAAAAGAAAATACTGTAGATACTGTATAAAAACCACAACAAGCCTGTGCAAGCTTGTGGATAAAAGTGGTGAGCTAAATGTCATTATAAATGAGCCCATAAGACTGTGTTGCCATAGCAAAACTCTAGTCAGAATAATCAGCTACCTGCCATACATGCCAGCTGCAATTAAGTTTTATAAAGGCATCTTTAGAGGATATTTCCGATTGCTAAGTAATACAGCAACATAATGCAACACTCAAACGACAAGAGTACTGATTTAAACATGTTTGCTCACCTATTTCGTAGGAGTTGCCATCAGCTTTATCAGATGCCAGAATATCTTGAGTTAAATATACTTTAAATGTTGAGTCAAGTCCCACAAATGTTAAACCAAATTTGTTTGAGATGGTAAGCAGGCTTGATCTGTCTTTTGGCAAGTTTTCAGAAGGCTCAAAAACTTGTACTTTCTTCATCTGACGAAACTGAAAGTCCTAAATAGAAAAACAAAGTGCGTTAGCGGTCCTTACTATCAGGTAAACAACTGAAGAAACATTTCAGTAAAGAATCATTTTCCACGTTGGAATTCAAAAATGCTGTTTTGAGATTGTGTGTTTTCGGGGTCCAATATGCTGACAAACATATACAAGCTTTTGAGATATTAAACCGATTATATTTTATGCGGGTATTCAATATCCTGTCATGAGACCTCTCAACTCTAAAGATACCCTTATTATGCTAACTGCTAAGGTGCTAGCAAGCATTACTAGCTAAAAACCTCGGCTAAAGTTGCTCTAACGGCTTTTTCGTCAACAATATAAACGCCCCAACAAAGGCTTTTCATTTTAAATTGTGTGGAAGTTTGATATGCTTTGGTAAAGTGTTTATATTTAACTCAATTGAAACGTAAAAACTTAGAACCTCGCTAATTAATTAAGCTAAGCTAGTCCCAACCATAGCAAATGAACTGACGCAGTAGCCTGAAAATGCGACTCAGGGGTTGTAGTTGCTAAAAGTCTACCTTCATTTCCCTCTCAGGAGGGGAGTCTGTATCATCACTCATTTTGAAGTACAGAAGCTGGCGTCTTCCGTGAAGATGTGTTTATTCCTTGTCAGTGTGTTTTTAAGATGAAGTTCAGGCCAGCCACATCAGGATAGCTAAACACTCACCGCCGCGCGATTTTGGCGTACAGAAAGAAACAAGGGTGACGAGTAGACGTCAGAGCAGACCACAAAATCGATCTCCACCAAATCAAATACAAACATCTTTTATTAGCCTACATAAATGCACAGATTACAACTAGGCCATCGGAAGGAAACTTCATAGAAAAACACAAATGACCAAAAAACAAACAAATACTAATACCATTTAAGCATATCTACCATTACACACACACACACACACACACATTATATATATATATATATATACACACACACACACTACACTTTGTTGGATTTTTCTTTGTCTTCATTATGCATCTCTTAGTAGGCAAACATTATTCAAATACAACCTGTTAAATGGATGTATTTTTCTTTTTACTTTTTGCAACTGAAGAACATGAATTTATTTTGAAATAAAGTTACTCATCTGTAAGTCTGCACAGGGGTTATGATGACCCAGGATAGTTAAACATTTATTCTATCAAATTTTATGCATTTCATTCTTACAGGCCCATAGCTTTAAAAGAAAACAATATTCTTCTACTCTGCTATTTTTGTGCATCTCTTTAAACATCACATCTTGTAAAGACTTGTTCTACACGAGAATCCGCTGCATTAGATATTTGGAATCAGCACAAGAAAGCTCTTGAAGCACAAACCTAGAGAAACAAAAGAAATAGGCAGCAGAATATGGTGATGTAAGGACTTTTATTAGAAAGCAGATTTATTTTGTATTGCATTAAAAGAAATCAGGTACTCTTGGACTACACACCTTGAAACTGGTGACGGCTGATATCATGATAGGAATGAAAGGTAGATTTGTATGCAACATCAAAAGTGGCAACTTGCATTTCTGTCATATATAATATTGATGCTTGAGTCAGAAGGCGCATAAACATTTTTACATTTTTTTTAAACATAAAGCATTATCAACACTGAAATTTCCCCATCTCAGTTGCCTGGTCCAAGCAATGCTGATTGTGGAAAACATTATATCATGATTATAGAGTACAGTTGCATGATAAGTTTTTTTTTTTTTTTTTACCATTCATTGTTGTCCATCTTGAGGGTACCTATAAGCCCAGATTCAGGGCCAAGTTCAACCAATGCTGACCAGAGCATGACAGATGTGATCCATGACAAGATGGGATAACTGTTCATGAAGCACCAAGGTATGAGTCAGTCCTTGTTGCAAAGACACAGTTATAACCAAGAAGGTATTCACATCACCATGTTCCTTCACCCTGGAAAGCAAGCTAGCACAGACCAAAGCAAACTGGAGAAGGCAAAGCAAATAGCAAGAGCTCAGCAAGTCATGTCACATCTCCCATAGTGCACTTTGGGTCTCATCCCTTTTCTGATTGTCAGCGCTCTGAGCACATGGCTTTAAAAGTTGCATCTCCTCCTTATTTGCCTATGCCTTGGTCACTCTTGATGTGTTTCTCTTTTCTTTCAGTTTCAAAGAAGTTCTAAAGTGCTGGCATTTTGTTCAAGGACACACATATACATACAAACTTTTAGTGCATTTTTTCTGAGTCTGCAAAAGGTTCAAATGCACACTCAACTGGGTATTTATTTGATGTATTCCACTATTTATCACTACTTTGCTGTCATCATTACAAGAGGTTACATTTTATGCAAACATTCAACGAAAGGCCAGGGTGTATTATAAAAAATACAGCCCTGTTCATGGCAAGACTCCTCAGTCTTTGTTTGTTAACAATTATTTAGCATAAAATACATGGTGCATATCAATCAGAGGCTTCATTGGGTTAGAGTGAGCTTCTGACTCACATGCATTTTATGATACAAGTGTCATTTTGCATATAAATGTGTTGTTTTCAACTTCCACCTTCAGTGGGACAAAAATGACAAAGCCCATCCGATTTAGCATCACAGCATGAACTGAGCACTGTGTAAAGTTTTATAAAGCCAATAAGAATCTTCCCATTTCTTGTTTTCAGTAATCATCTGGTTAAATGAGTATGTGGTAGATGAGACAGACACCAACGGAAATATACCAAATGCACATTACTTTCTCTTTTAGCCACCGCAAACAGAGCTCGTTCTCATTAAAGTTTGCCATAACATTCTCCAAGAACTTTTCAATTTATAGTGCAAAATCATTCAGTTTACCCTGCACAAGAAAGGAAAGATAGATAAAACCATAAGAATCTAAATCTAATAAGTTTCATTTTTGCAGAACAAAATTAACAAGAAAGGTTTATACTAAATGAAAAAGATACAATAGGTTGGATGAACAGGTTAAACAATAACCAGTGTCAGGTTTGATATAGTTTTAATTGGTGGGTTGTGAATTTTCTATCTGTTATGGTCAAATAGCTGTTGAATTAAATACAGTGACTCTAATGTCCCGTATAAAACAAAACAAAACAAAACAAAAATCTGGTGATCAACTTTAAAATCTTTACACTATCAAGCATATAGGATGTTACGTAAGGTTCTTCCAAGACAATTCAGACATTTTAAAAATGAGTTAAATAAGGGGAGAAAAATAACAAGAGATCTTTCAGTGTCTAATCTATGACTACAGAGTAGTCCTGGGTTTTGTTTGTCTCAGAAGAAACAATTAGGGCACACGTCCACACCCACACATTCACAGTCTAAGGCACTGCTCCACACTACTTTATCACTTCATTTGGATATATCAATGTTTTCCAACCTCTACAAGTAACTCCATTAT
Source organism: Kiunga ballochi (assembly GCA_037177335.1). NCBI lineage: Eukaryota > Metazoa > Chordata > Actinopteri > Atheriniformes > Pseudomugilidae > Kiunga > Kiunga ballochi. Next base: position 8,567,389 of record JBAMIG010000020.1, read on the forward strand.
TTAGCTATGAACTGAATAAAACAGCTTTTTAGAGCAATGCAACATTTTCCAATTGAAAGAATTAAATTTAGAAACCAATGGCAAAGAAATGAGACATCAAACTCAGGACTCAAGTTCTTGTTATTGTATTTTATATAAAAATCTTAGTTACTTTGAAAAAAAGCAGAATAGATAATCAACTGAGATGGTGGATCCAATAGAAAAGAGAATATCTTTATTATTTTTTACAAAAGCAGCTGAATAAATTAAAATGATAATGTATAATTTACTAGAGTTTGCTATTTCAACATTAGAGACATACAAGTGTTTGGATAAAAAGATAAGAATAAACAGAGTAACAAATGGCAGCTGGCTTCTCGAACAGTGATCAATTTTGCACATATTTGTTGCCGGTAAACGGTCTCTGCTGTCTGTTATGTTGGAAGACTTTTCTGCGTCTCTTCAGAAATGTTTTAATTTGAACCATCATTAAGCCTCACGGAATAATTTAATTTTTATGGTGCAGTTCTGAAAGCTTGTAATTTATGCAAAACAAAATTTTTAAAAAAGAGATTAAGTTATTTACTTATTAAATCAAGGCCTGGACCCTCGCCAACGCAGTGCTACAGTTTACATTCATCCATCATCTTGGTCATGCTGGCAGAACCCTCATTTATCTATGCGAGACCACATTTCTCCCGAAAGAACAACCAAACTGTAAACGTCATCCTCATTACCTAGTGCAACAATAACCCTGTGTTTCTTGTGCAGGGCTATCATAACGGTTATCATTAAAGAACCAATGTAATAGGAGGAGAGACAAGAAAATCATCCGGTCCAAGCTTTAAAGTGGAACAGCACTGTTACATAAATAAACAGACTGAATATACCATGGGGCATTAATTAAAAAAAGAAAAGAGAAAAAAAGAAAGAAATCTTTTGGAACTAGTTTAGAACTTCCTTTTCATTCATTGATGGTCTGTTTGTGTCATCAAATGTGCACCCATGACTGAGACATACAAAAGCACAGTACAAGGGAAACATACAGCAGTGCATCTTTCAAAATCAATGCATAAAACAGTAAAGTTAGGACTACATCCTATACATAGCTAGAAGCATGAAAACAGACATCCAAAAAGAAAATGAATGACAAAACATGCCCCCTCATCAAAGACCCCCTGCTGTGATCCAAGCCCACAAATGCCTGATTAAGCATATAATCAGTGATGTGGTGGCAACTTGCAGTCTTTAGAAGTCTATTTAGTTAAAGTCCTCAATTTCCCCAACCCATTTACCTTTTTGAGTGCAAATGCAGCTCGCCAGCATGAATCGCTCTTATAAACTTAATTCAATAATTTACCCACTCACCCACAAGAAAATAACAAACAAACAAACTTGATGGAAACAGGGGTGTGTATCTCAGTACATATTACATTGCTAGATCAAGACAGAATAGTGTTTCTCTGTCATTTTTTCCTCCAACCCACAACGTAGTGCGCTCTGAATATTCATTCTCCTGTTTGTGGTGAACAGCACATTCTGTAGTTAAAAACTGAAACTCTACCTAATTATTTGTCAAAGACAGTCAATGCTGGATTACACCAAGGCCAGCGCTAATGTTTGCTAGACTGAGGTCAGATCCCAGAAAGAAAGGGAGAAAGTCCTGCATTTTTATGGCATAGCTCCAGGCAGCAGTAGCTGTTATCTTGTTTAGATGCGAGGTTGTGGCTTTGCTGTTGTTTCAATATCATTTTCTATTTACTGTAATAATGCATGCAAGCTTGGACTTTATTACACTTTATTATTCATTGGCTCTCTCTGAATCTCCAAGACAAAATTATGTATTTTAAAAGATTTCTTAAAGATAAAAAAAAAAAGCGCTGCAACTTATTAATATTATCTTTTCTTTCTATGGACTGTGTATTTGCTGAACGCGTTTGTGTAAATACAGTATTAAAGGCTAGTATTACAGAATGGTAAATATCTGTGTGTGTGGTCTGGTTAGGAGGAGTGGGTGGATGTGGGGGGGAGGGGGGGTTGCTAGAGCAGACACAGGCACCACATTGACAGTCAAATCTGATATGTCACGGGCAGATATGCATGATAAAACAAATGCATGTGATAGATTTCTTTTTTTGGTTTCTGGAGAAAGGTTTTGCATTTGCAGAAAGCCATTTTGTAATCTTGATCATACAAGTGACGTGCTAAGTTAACAGGAAAGATGGTGGTTTTTCTGACGAGAACACATGAGCTTTTGATTTATTTTTACTGCCACTCTGTCTATAATCATACAGGGTACATATACATTAACACTAACCTAATGTGAAGGCTTTAACACTGCGAACATCTCTCTTTATTGGAGATGAATTCTGACATGGTTTATTCCAAAGGTTGGATTGTTTTCCAAGTTACGGCTTCACTTTACAAACCATTACAACACACTCCATAAACTGCCCGCAAAGCAGCTGTTGCTTTTGTACTGCATTCAAATGATGGATGGTTACAGCCATATGCTCTGCTCTCAGGCTTTTGTAATACAACCACATGAACCCAAAATACTGAGAAAATACTTAGTATAATAAGAAAGGGACGGATTGGAAAAGGTTGAATTACTCAATGTGCTAATGCCATGCCTGTGTCTACTTCCATCATTGTTTTTCTTTTGCTATTGGTAAGTATGCAAGTACACAAGCACACACGTGCGCATGCATGTGTGACAAACTCCTGCGTAACAAGATCTATGAGTGCAGTTTTTTGTGCTGATGAATCCTTGTTGAGGAAGCACAGAGGGGAAGAAATAGTGGTGGACATGATGTTAAAGTTAGAGAGCAAGCAAAATAAAATGCGTGTTAAACAGATTTCACAATATGAGAGGCAGCCCAAAAGGAACATTCACTGTCCGTTCACCCTCAGGCCTTGTTCAAAACTTTCCACCTTCTGCTCAGGTGGTGTGCTGCCAGCCTCAGAGCCTGGGATCAAACTCGGTGCCCCCAGTGATCTGTTTACGCCCTCCAAACCAGCTTCATCCTCATCTTCTTCCTGATCCTCTTGGACTACTGCTTCACCTTCACCCTCAGCCTCTGTGCTAGTTGCCCCAGACCCTGGGCTACCTTCTGTAAGCGGTGGATGAGTCCTAAGAGGGTCTTTGCGCTCTGGATATAACCTTTGCTCTAGGGTCTTGAAGTCGGGCTCGAAAGGAAGAGGTACCCCAGACTGAGGAGCCCCCAGTGCCAGACCCAGACCTACAGCAGCGCCCATGCCCATCCCTGCACGATACACTTCCATGCCATCAGGAAGCATGGACTTGATCTTGGGGAGCCATCTCTTGCGGACACGCCTTGCATTTGTGCACATGTCAGCAGCAATGACATTCATTTCACTCTCTTTGAAGTTGGGGTTGAAATTTTGACAGTAGACTGTAAGGGAGAAAAAAAAAAGCAAAATTATTGGAGATAAGCTGTGCAAAGTCTGTGGCAAACATTAGTTTATGTAGGTAATACACCTACGTTTGACAGCATTGAGGACCCTGCTGTCCAGGGGTTTTCTACTGGGGTCACTTGTAGAAGAACGGATACCTGTCCCACAGCTATTGGCCAAAGTGTTCCTGCAGGAATACAGAGTAAACACCAGGGGGCAGAGTAAGCAACAAGCAAATACAGTACATTAACAGAGGAGCACACACAACCAACAATATCACACAACATGGCCACAGATGGAGTGTGAATGTTAGTTTTATGGAAACAGCAGCAGTGCTGGAGTCACACACTGATCTGCAGTTTAAGAGATTTAAAGCATGCAAACAGTTTAACACAAGCTACTTGTGCTCGTCTTTACACTCACCTATCGAAGAATGTGGCTAACAGACGGCGGAGTAAGACTTTGTGTTTGATACCAGCACAGAGATGACAGTTCATGAGCTGGCCTCGTGTCATGAACACCTGGGTCCCTGTGTTGCATGGACAGAGAAGAATTTGCTAAAAAAAATAGCTTAATGTCAGAAACTGCTTCTCATTTTCTCCCCCAAGTCAACTTTTAATATTTGAAATCTTTAAAGGAGGTTACTAAAGTTCATGCATGCCAAATTAGAATCAGACATATTGGAAAGAGCAAAAGAATAATAAAAACATCACACAATTAAAATGTAATTCAACTAACTCTCATAGTCAGGCTGTGGGAGCGAATTACACATTTTTATTGTGCTTCACTGGTTTAAATTAAATCAAATTATGAACTAAGTGAATTTGGCAATGTGATACCTTTGTGAACTTTTGTCCTTTTTTATGATATAATTTGTATATGTCATTGTGTGTCTGTGACACTGATTCTGTCCCTTAGTCTGGAAAGATTTGTACTTTGCAAAGGCAACTTTTTGCTATAAGTAGATATGATAACACTTACATGCTAAGTGGCACCCTTTTGATTATAGAGCTTCTGTTCTGACTGCCAAGAGCAGTTTGTGACAAAAAGTTCTGTTTTGTATCATCATACCTCAAGGACAAAAAAAAACAAACTTTTCCCCTCACATTCTCAGAACTGTAAGAGCTATTTGGCAAACTCCTGAATGGCAGTCTTATATATATATATATATATATATTTTTTTTTTTTTACTCCAGACAATCTCCTGTCTAATCGCTCTTCCACAAAGGTCTGATTGATGATGACTGCAGAGATTTGATCACAGTCTCACATCTCTGCAAAGAAACACTGCAACTATGTTTCATTCCCTCCCATTGACCGACACATTGACACAGATTAAACTCGCTACGGCGGCCGACCAGAATAACTTAATGTTCGCTAACAGTTGTTGCTTCATGACCTTTTCCTGGCCTGTGTGAACATGCGTCAGATGATGCCTTAGTGAATAGCCTTTCAATTAGGGATAAGAATTCAATTTAATAGTGCTGACGTCTAAACATAATTTAACCAAAATGTATGCTCAAATTACACTGAGTGGGCATGACCAGAGGTTAACCTCTGACAGCTGTCAGTAACAAACTGCTTTTGGAATCTGTGCATGGTAAAATATAGACTACTGAATGAAAATGAGTGAATGTGGCTGTTTGTATGTGCCTACCAACTACCAATTCCAACTTCTCCCCAGGGTCCCCCTCAGTGTAGAGCTTAGGGTGGCACCGGTAGCCTATCTGGCTTATGAGGCTTGCAGGCAGCGCCACCAGGTCTCTGCGGATCAACACACAATTGCGATTTTCCAAGGCCAAGGGCACTGCTCCCATCTCTGGCTTGTCTTGAACTAAAAAATAAATAAATAAAAACAAAAAGGAGACAAAGATTTTTGGATTAAACAGTTTTGTGAAGCAGAGCAAAACAGCCATATAGATGTTAGAGTTAGCCTCAGTCAGTTTGGAGAGGATCAGGATCAAAAGCAGACAAACCTGCTTTCATACTCACAATCTGTTTCTTCCAAACACAACGTTTACAGCTTTATTAGCAAAGCATTTTGGGGGTAAACTGAGTGTGTTTTTTTGTGTTTCATAAATGTTTTAGAGCACTGCAGATGTTTCTCAGATAAGTAATAATGCTGCATCAGCAACCTCAGTTTTGGAGGGGGATGTATCTGTAGCAAGGTGTTGGGTTCCTCCGCCCAAAATGCTTACACCTCACCTCTAAGATGTCGTGTAGATGTGTGCATGCATACACAGATGCGCACACTGAAATGTGTGGATTAATCCTTGTGAATTTGTACAGACACTTCTGCTTAAATACACACACAGGAAAGATGTGCATGCTTCTCAAATATCCAACAATGTCACCCTGTGGTGCTCTGACTGATTGCACATAGAGTGGATTTCATAAATATCTGAAACTCTAGAGTTTTTACGTAACTGTATGAGACCTTTGAGCTGCATACTTCAGTTTGACAGCCTCAGTCTGTGTGCATCTCATGCAGTATGTGAATGCAAACAAATTCACCTGCACATTAATATAATACATGCATGCATGAATAGGGAAACGTACACCAGTGTGAAATTCTGATTAAAAAAGCCATTAAAGAAAGGCAGTACGGACCAGCTGCTGTAGTTGTGATAAGGAGTGTGTTGTTGGTCACGATGCACTGCAATCATAACTCCATAAGGCTATCTTTATGCTGAGAAATCCCACACACACACTGGAGGCACAACATTCTGCTTTTTTAAGATTTGCAGGATACGTGATTTGTGCATCTTTTTTTTACTCATCACAGAACACATTTGGAAAAACCCAACTATAATTTTCTGCAAGTCATGTGAAGTCTAACATTTAGATTGGTCTGATATAAAATTAATATCCTTCTTTTGAGCCAGGGGCTTTTAGGAAGGTAATGTATTAGTCAGACCAGAAATATTAACATGTCACAAATTTGTGATTGTGTGAGCCGTCTAGAACTGAACTTTATAACTAAATGCTTTGCAAACTGAATGTTTTTTTTATTAAGTAAAAAGAAAATGGATTAATCTGTAATTATACTCACTCCCGTAGGGGTTGACTGAACGTCCATAGATATGACTGTATGTCTCCTCAGTGATACCATCATAAGGCTCCTCTTCAAACTCCTCATCCTCATTTTGGTAGGATGTGGGACTGTCAGTGGTTGGCAGGCTGGAGGCTCCAGGACTTGACCTTTCGCCACTTGTTCCACCTCCTGCTCCTCCTCCTGCACTACCTCCACTGGTCACTTGAAGGTGAAAAGGAGGCATGCCGGGGATGGGAGTCCCTCCAGCCGCTGTGTAGAACAGCGAGCTGGCCCTCTCCAGCCGACTCCCCAACTCCGAAGATGAGATCTTGCTCTGCGTTGAAGGTACTGTCAGGGGTGTTGGATCACCCCCCTCTAGTTTAATTTTTCGTTGTGGCAATAGTAGGGAAGTAGACCAGCCTTGAGTTCCCAAAAGTGTAGCCACTGCCAGACCATTACCATTATTAGAAGGACTTTGTGGCTCTGATCCCGTTTCTTCTAAAGACCCTGCGGTTTGCGAGTCACAGTGAGGTGAGTTTGCTTTGAACATCAGGTCCATGCCTTTTTCAACTATATGCTGAATCTGGAGGTAGCCAGCTGTGTACATGACCACCAGCTGCTCACTAGCTGCCATTGTTAGCTTCCCAGTATAGCAGAAGGTAAGAATCTGCTCAAAGCAAGCAGGTGTGACTGAGGAAGGCAACTCAAACTGGGTCTTGGTGGAGCTGCTGAAGAGGTCACGAAAGTAGAGGCTGCTAGCGGCCAAAACAGCCCGGTGGGCTTTGAAAGCCTGACCTGGTTAAGAAAAATAAGTTGAATATTCTGATTAAAATATCCTGCACCGATTCGAGTTCTACAAGTTATGGAGAATCTTTACATTTCCGTATAACTAACCTTTTACCAAAATGGATACATCACAGTAGTGTCCCAGCAGGCGCTGCTCGTTGAGGGAGCCCAGAACTGTGGCTCCAAAGTTCGGGATCTCCACATGGAGCAGCTGGGACATGTTGGCCGCAGAAGGAGAAGAAGATGGGCTTTCAGATATTCACCGCAGTCTTAATCACCGAGAGAGACATCTGTACGATGGAAACAAACAGGAAAAAAATGTATGGAGGACGCATTGGAGAAGAAAAAGAGAACGAGCAAGTACAAAATGTGCGAGGGATGAAAAACTATGCTGAGGAAAGGTAGACAGGCGAGAAGCGGCAACTGGGGGAAGAAGTGAAGATTAGGACGGAAAACAGAGTTTGGATCAAGTGAGAATAAAGAATACAGTTGAGGGAGAAGTGAGAGCAGTGTGAAAGAAAGACGGACATGTGAAGATAGTGGGTGAGAGATTGAGGCAGGATAGAGGAGGGAGGAGTGAAGTCACCACACAGTTAAAAAAACAAAACACAACGCCATGCCTACTGTATGCACTTGAAATGTTGTGAAATACCTTCAGGCAATGGTGTTTGACAAGACTTAGATTCCAAGAACCTTCCAGGAATCATTCCACGTTTTGCATTTAAAGCATACACAACACTTGTCCCACAGTAAAGACTTTGATGGCCTGTATATTGGCCTTGCCAATAACTTTTCTCAGCAACAAAACACACTGAATACAAACAGTTTTCATGTCAGAGTTCAGAGATTCTCCTCTATTTCGCTGACACGGTACCTTTGTCAGCATTTGTCCTCCAAGTTCTTGCTAGAAAATATTCCAAAGCAAAAACCCTGTTTCATATTAACTTTGATAGTTCCTTGAACTCCTTCAGCACATTCTCAAGGAAAAAAACTGCACCTTCATTCCTTCCTTGTATCATTGTCTTCGTCTCCCCACCAACCCCCACACACATACATATACGCGCTAGTTTCATTATTGAGCAATGCTGCAGAACAGTTTCCAGGAATACAAACTGAAAAAAAAGAAGAAAAATGTCACCGCCTCTCTTTCACATACACACACACTCTTTCTTTTTCCCTCCCACTTTACACACTCCATACAGACACACATGCTCTCTGGCTTACTTACATAAAAGTGTGCATATATAAATCTGCATTCATGCAGACACACACAGGCTGCATAGGGAAGCTACTGTGTACCCTGGCACACAAACACTCACCTGGAGAAACCAGCACATAACTTTCCTGCACACAAATAGACATAAAGAAAAGCGCTCACTGTAAGCCCAGACAGTTCTGACCTGTGTGAGCCAGTCTTCTGGTTAAAGCACACCATGGAGGCTTCACACACAGACACACAAGCAGCAGTCTGGAGCAGGACAGAAGAGGAATAGTTACTGATGGAAGGAGAGCACTCTGATGTTCTCCGTCTGGCCGACTCTTTCTTTCACTTAAAGTGTCATTCCCATAGACGATTCTTTCTGCTGTCTGACGGAGTTTTCTCTGCCAGTCTATCTCTATATCCTCCAAAAACCCATTCTCTGTTCTAGCACCATCTTAAAGCCTCCCTCTGACTCCTTGTCATTATCTCTCTGCTTCTCTCCCCTATCTCTAGTCTCCAAGGGCTGAATTCAACAAGTGCCGCTTTACAGAAGGATAGGGAGAAAGAGAATTGGGGGAGGAGGGGGGGTGGTTGGCAGAGCGAATCAATGATGAAAGAAGTGGGAGGCTCGGTGTGTGCATGTGTCTGCGCGCGTGTGTCTGATCAATGCAGTATCTATACGTCGCAGGGAGTGGGAGGGAGAGAAAAACACAGGCTACAGTTACAGACTGAGACAGAGACTGGGCAGAGCTAGAGAGGCTGAGGGAGGGAGGGGAGAGCTGAGACAGAGAGAAAGTCATCTGAGGACAATACGAGCAGAGAAAGACAATTAGGTTGAAGTAACTTCTGCCACATGCCCCTGGACACAGACGTCTATATGGTCTGACAGAAAAAAGAGGGAGGATGACTCAAAGAAAAGAGAAATGAGAGAAAAGCCCGCAGAGGTCGGTCATAGGCATTGTAAATAATTAGACACCAAATAGTGAAACTTCTAAAATGCCTCTTTGACGCAAGCCTGGAGAGAATGCGTCACCTGATGGCAAAGAAAAGCATCACTGAAGCTTTAATGTTCCCGATTGAAAAAGTTTTCAGAAAAGCATTTCCTGCTTTCAGAGACAACTGATAAAGAAAGAGGATTTAGGCTACTTTTTAGCAAGTGTTGTGTATGTTCACTGAATCATGCCAGGAAATCTCTGCCAAACACCTACACATAACCAGAGAGAAGTCTCCATGCAAGGCTATTTTGCACAGGAATTTATAAATTAAATGATTAATGCACGCCAACGCTTTGGTAGCTCAACTTATTCAGGTGACATTTTAGTGCTTTGTGCTGTTACGCTTTTTTAGCCAATTCATGAGAGGCCTCCCAAATGTTTTCTCCATGTGGATGAAGAGGGACTGGAGCCTGTAACAGAACAACAGCTACAGAACTACAACTGTGACCAGAGAGGATACGTTACACAAAGAAGTGTGTGGGAGGATATGAATGTAAAAAGGTTGTGATAGATGAGGAAGAAACACTTTTAAACTGAATGTGTGAAGACATAAATGCACACACACATTTTTGTGTGAGCTTTGCTGGTCAGAATCAGATGCAGAAGATCGAGATGAAGATGAGCCGCAGAGATGAGAGTAATTCTTTTTCAGAAAAATGACCTTCAGAATCTCATCTTTTCACTGTAGAACATGCACACTGTGAAAAAAAAATAAAGCTGATGCTAAGTATTTTTATGTCCTCGCATTAACCTCAGAGAGCATTAAAACATGCCGTGTTTCATTCTTTGCCAAAGAGATCTCAAGTGGAGAAAGTTTGGCTGAACTGGGTAAACTTTTACTCTTCGGTCACAGCGGAAGTATGACAGGGAGGATATCACAAAGCGTTGAGTACAGTGAGTCAGACTTTGGTTTAGAGAGCTTTGCCCCAGCAGTGTGATATCTGCGCGGCACATATAGGCACACATGACTGAGCACACACAAAAAAAGCTCAGTCAAACGGCGGAGAAACAAATCGCAAACACACTAATGCAAACAGACATACACTCACTCGCCTGTTCTCACACACACAGTAACACAGTCAGGTAATCTTTCTGTGCACACTCAGCAATACACATTCTGTTTGTCTGTCTGTCCCTCTGGAAACCTGCCAGACTGCCTTTCCGTCGGTCCATCCATCGGTTATTGTGACTATTGTGTCGTTACATTGCCTCTTGCCCACCCCCTCCTCCCTTTTCTTTCTCTATCCTTCCAAACCCTGCATACCACGTACCCACTGACTCTCTGCCAATTAATGCACACAGAGCTGCATTGCAGTGAGGTTGGCGCGTGCCACGGCAGCAAGCACAGTACAGAGTCTACAGACATGCATGTACGTGCCAACCAGGCAGAGCGAGAGGGAGAGGTGGTGGAGGAGGAGGGGTGGGAGAGCGAGGGAGAAGAGGAAAAGGGAGGGGGAGAGATAGAGCAAAGGAGAGGGAACAGAGAATATGTTGAGTCAGGCAGACAGGATGGTGGTGTGCCACAATGTACATACGCACAGACACATAGCTTTACATGCATGTAAATGTACACACCGATAAATATAATACAGACATGTAGATTATCTGATTGCCTAAAAAATGTAAAGGGGTTCATACAACATAAACATGCGCATATACACACAAAAAACATCAATATGCAAATTCTAATCTACCACTTGTACTAAATATAGACTTTGCACGTCCCTGATAAAAAATATAAGGCATGAACTCCCTCAACTTGTTTGACAAACAACTGATTATAAGTATGTGAGTGTGTGCCTCACTGCAACTTGCGTCCCCATTTCTCAGCGAGAGTGTTTGCATTTCCATGTCAAAGTTTCTCGCATGCCAAGGCGTGTTTTTACAATCATCATTATATACCCGGCTGTGACTTTTGGCACACTACGTCAGACATGTGTGCACAGACATACTTTGTGAGTTTAGATAATAAATGCTGTTGTGATTGCGATTGTCTGTTCCCCTCTAAATGTGTTGTATCCAACACATAGTGTTATTAAGTATAGCAGCAAGTCCAAGCTTATTTGAATAATATGAAGAAATGAGAGAATTCGCCAGATGGCAAACACACACATTCACACATACTCACAGATTTTAATTACTTGTTATATTGTAGCTGCCGACCAAATGACAATAGGATGATATTCAAACATGAAGCCATGAAAGTCAGATGCAAGTTGTGTTCCTATTATCACTATTTGAGACTTTTTTCAATTGTTTAAGGTCAGTCTCAGAGTAAAGTTGGTGTCACAGGATGCGAATAAAAGATACCTACACATAAGATCAAGAACATGTCTTAACAGAGGAGAAAAAAGTTTTTTTTAATCAAGTAAAATCTTATTTAAAGAGCATTAATCAGTTAAAAAAACAAACCAACCCAACTGAAAATTTTTAGGGGAGCTGAACAGAAACACAGCCTCCCTCTCGTGCTTATGTTGCCTCTATACAATCTTAATATGAACCATCCCCTCATTATAAATATTCAGATCCTGCAGTTGTTCTCATGTCTAAAGTGTACCAGACAACCGATTCTATCCACGTTGAGACGGCAACGCTCCCTGGCAACAGTTCTACCAATCGGGAACGAGCGAGTGTCTGCCTTAGTCTGTCTGAGAAGCATTATGGGATGTTGGGAGAAAGACTGAGGAGAGAAAGGAGGAGAGAGAGGCTGCTTATCACTGCTTGCAATGCAACATCACTCTTTGCATAGGCCCTGCTGGGTGAAGTTGTCTGCACATAGTCAGGATCAAAATCATCTTTTCTTCAAAAAAGAAAAAAAAATCTCTCTATGATTCATGCAGTTATGTAACAACTAAACAAATATGAAATGGTTTGTTGTGGGCTGAATGTTGTCTATCTCTCCATGCTCAATATGTATCAATTATGGGCACTAGTAATGGAGACTTAACTTCTGCCTGTTGAGGGGAACAAAGATAGTCTGATTTTTGGCTTTAACCTGTGAAAAAAAAACATATGAAGCAAAACCAAATCACAATAAAACTATAAACTCCCACTGAATAATCACATACTGGGGGGACATATCAGTTTAAATGTGTACTATCACAAAATGTCACATGAATATTTTGTCTTGAGTGATGATGATAGCCGTCTCAGTCCCACCTTTGCTTTGTTAGGACTCTGGCATCAGAATATAACCCACTACATAGCACTCAGCCCCTCTATGCAATCACAGAATATATCTTTAGCTAAACCACGTTTCCTAAGCCTAACCTAGTAGCTTTTGTGCCTTTACGTCACCAGTTTTGTGTCAAAACAAAGCAAGAAACAAACTATACAAAAACATTATTGTCCCACAAAGGACTCTTAAAAGACACTGAAATCAGACATCCTCACTACATTTAAGTTTGAAAGTTTCTTTTTGATAAAGTTAGGACTGGCTTGGGCAATCCAAGTCATCCTTTCAGTTATGCTATGTGTAGATTGCAGGGAGACATCCCATGTTGCACTTCTCTCCATTTTCTTCTCTTTACTCCTATTCTCCATGTATTAATATATAATATTACTAATGTCATAAACTTTATTTATCAGAATGCATTCCTGGCTTAGAGTTATAATGCTTTTTGCCCCTCCATTTGGTCCTCTCCACTCCCAACTGGTTGAAGCAGATGGACACTCTTCCTAAGTCTGCTAGTGTTTCCTGCAGGCTCAAGATAGGGGACTGAACAAGAAACCTTTCTACAATTCTTATCCATAGCTTCCTTAGTACTTAAATAAACATAGTTATAAAATAAGCTAATAAGGATCATATAATTTTTTTTAAACTAGATCATGCTTGGACAATTATTGTACAGAAATGCAATCTGTCTGTAAAAGTGCCTTGAGATGCAACTTTACAAAAGTTATAATCAAAATAACTTTAATGAGTTGAACTAATTTCACATAATTTGAATTAAATCTAATTGAACCCTAACTGTAAATTATTTCATGTGCCAAGAATGCCTGATTTTACTAAATATTTCTTTTTAACTGATCCCGTATACTAAATCGGTCTTCAGGTCAGCTTTGAAAAATAAAATTACAATTATTTTTCACCGCTAATCTAATAACTACTTTTATTTTTTTTTACCATCTGTAGTAAGCAAAAAAGGAAAGTCATGTTAAAACTTCCAACAATAAAAAAAAAGAAAAAAAAATCAACAACAGCAAAACAAGTAATAAACCCATTGAAAGAGCAGATAGAAACATTCAGTGGGTAAAAGAGCAAAAACAAGGTAGCAGCATTGAACAAAACGTTGTAGCAGATCCCTGCATTAGATTATCACTGAAAGTCAGAGAGACTATAACACAGAGGAAGACTGCGTGCTGTATGTGCACATGCCTATATGTGTGTGCGTGGTTGTGATTTATTCTCCGGAGGCAAAGACATTGCTAATGGACTCCAAGTGGTCGTGGGAGGTAAACAAACAAACAGCTGCAGCCCTTACTACCTTATACCAAACTCTGATGACTGGGATTGCAGATGACAGTACTCTCAGACATAATAGGACACTCTATGAGCAAATGGAAGAAGCTTGAAGATGGTGACCACATACAGAGAAAAAGACTGAAATGGAGAGAAGTGACAGAGTGAGTGCCAATGGGAAGGTAAAATATTTAAAAAAAGAGAAGAAAAAGTGTATGTCAAAGATGATAGTATGAAAAAGCATTAAATAAGTTAAGAAATCATAGTCATAGTCAAAAGATAAGTGGAAAATAAGGAAGTAAAAACACTTGGAAAAGGTAATACAAATACAAGTGGAACGTTTTAATGATAAATTTATTTAAAAAGGTAGAAACTAGTTGACGATATGAAGAGTGAAAAAGAGCAACAAAAATAATAAATGTAAATAAAAAGAAACAGGAAAACTAATAAGAACCACAAAAAACACAAAATAAAGCTGGAGTCTTTTCTTTTTCTCTTGAAAAGAATATTAAGTTAATATTGCAGAACCACATGGACCTACGGGTTGTTCCAGTTTAAAGCAACACATTAGAGAGACGGCAGAGCAGCCAGGGAACCCTTCAGTTTTAAGCTCTGTTTTGACAAACACTGACACAAGAGCAAAAACTCCCCAAGCTTCCAGTTCAAAGGGAAGCTGTATGTAAGCAACACAGGAAGAGAAGACGGGAATAGAAAGCAAACCAATGTCAGTAACAGAATTACACAGAAACATCTTCATCAGTAAATATAAAGACGCTCTATACTGACTTTTTAGCTGTGGGATTTTTCTGTATTTTCTCTTTTGGAAAGGAGCTCCAACTAATAAATCTTTTACTTTGGCAGTGGCTTTCAGCAGCCGTGTGACTGTTGGATGTCAAAATTATTACACATAACTATTTTATAGGCGCCTAAGGGACCTAATTTCATGCTGGCACATATGAAATGGTGCTTTGCTTTTGCCAGCAAAGTATCATTTCTGATGGGCTCAAGCATTTTTTTTCTCTCTCCCACTTTTGCCTGTTTGGTGATATGATGGATTGCTATGACATTCATTAATTACAGGAAAAGTCAACGAATGGAGGGAGCTGACTTATTGTCAGTTACCGTACATGGATGTGCGGCATTTCATTGACTCTTTCGGCATATCTACATACATTGCGCATGGAGATATTACGTTTCTTTTCTGTAGGAATAAGGAAGTGCTTTTACAAAAACTAACATTTTTTTACTGCTATGCAGTCAGAATTTGTTGCTGAAGAATCCATTTGCTTGGTCCACTAGGGTCTATAATCAACTAATAATACTATACATTCACTCTCAGCCCTTTTGAGGTGGAAAAATGAAAGAACTAAGATATGTTTAGGACACAAGTGTAGGTGCATGTGAACAGATAGGTCTGCAGAAATGAACTAAACATGATTTGCCCTTGGCAGCACAGTAGAGCTGTTGTAGTCCTGTCTTGTGACTCTGCTTTGACAAGGGCATCAGTTTACTCCTGGGGGGGGGGGGCTTTTTTGCCATCTCGAATTGGCTCAAACAGCTATTTATGCCATGAAGGGAGTCTATTTGCTTATAAAGAACTTAATTTGCTGTGTGGTAGTTGATTAAGATAACTTTGATAATTCATTCCTGCAAATACAATTACAAAGACACCCAGCCACAAGACATCAGACAAACTCCAGTATTCTGGATTTATTTCTATTTTATTTTAATCAGCACAGGTTTTTAAAACTTTACCAGTATCTTTATGGACAGGTTTACTTATTTAGTGGACAGGGAGGGGCAAATATTGGTCTCTATTGATTAATTATTTCTCAAATAATTTATTACATTTATTAAACCATAAACTATAGAAGAAAAAACTCCTTAAAGAATACACAGAAAAGAAAAGGAAGCTTTAAGGCAAGTAAGTTTGATCTAAAATAATAATAATAAAAAAGGAATGATAGCTCTTGTGTGCGTAATATACATACTTTTGGCAGCACAAGTTGCAATCAGCTGAATAAACCCCATGATGTAGGACTGCTCTATATTTATTTGTCCTTTCTTGGCTACTAAAACATGACAACATTCAAAGTCCCAACACTACATTTTAAAACAGGATATGAGTTCACTTTCTTCAACAGTGGTTCATTTTGCTTGGTTTCTAATCTAGCCTTAGATATTGCCTATAAAATAGACCTCATTTGGGGTCAAAGTGGCCTGCTGAGTGTCACTGGCTGTCACACAAGGATCACAATTAGGTTAGATGTCAGGAAGTCTGTATGTTTTCCACTGTGTTTGCATCAGCCCTATGCATTTGTTCCAAACATGATTTGATTTTCATGGGGCATGAAACAGTCCAACATGGAAAAACTAGAATGAATCAGCATGAAATGAAAGCAAGCACACAAACACCCACCAGCCTGCAGTTAAAACCACCTGCCCAATATCGAGGCGGCTTCCATTTCACTTTATGTGGACTTCCTGAGACATCTGAAGGCATTATGTTAAAAAAACAACAATGGAGTTATGAACTAATTCTGTAAGCACTGTAAGTTGTGATGTGAGGCCTTCATGGGTCCCACCTTCATTTCAACAACAGCAAGTTTGGCAATCTGTGTTAAAGGAGCTCTTTAGGGGAATTAGACTACATGGAAATTACCTAGGCGATGAATACCAGGAACACTCAAGACCTGTATTTCTGCAATGTTGTGACCCGGTGTGACTATTTTCAAAGGCATACAGATCCTTATGCTTGCCTATTTTTCAAGAATCAAGAACATCCATTTATGACATAAATGTTTCCTTATTGCCAACATTAGACGTGTTTACTGTATCACTAGAGCCTTAAAGACACAACTGAAGCTTTGAATAAGTGTTTTAACTGGACAACACCTGTTTACACAGAAGATATCATGTGTATTGCTGGACAGGCATAATAATCTTAATGAATATCTAGGGTATAAATGACAGAATCAATTAATCATTTTACATGTGGTTCAGTTTTTACTGGCTGACCTTAATCACTAAACTTCCTTCTTCTTTTTCTTAATGTTGGCATCCAGGTAAAAATAACCAGTAATCATCACACATTAGCAAAAAATTAAACTTGTCATAGTGAAATTATACTTAAATAACTGGTTTTAGACTGTGTTATCTAACATAGAAAGAAAAACTGTGGAAGCATTAAAGTGTAAAGCTCATATTTAATCTGCTTCCTTTTGTCTGCATAAAAGAATGTAAATAAAATCTAAATGAAACATTTTCAATAGATCAACATCAAGATCTTTAAAATATTCATTTATTACAGTCAGACAATAAAAGATAAAAGGATTTGATCATTTAGACTGATCAAAAGAGCATTGCTGGCTCTGCTAACTGTTGGGGAGTTCCCAGTTACTTTACAGTAAAAAGAAAATCATACAGTTTTCTTAATTGTTGTTTAAAAAACCTGGAAACAAACAAAAACAGTGGATAGATAAAATGACATATTAAATAAATAATTAAGTTGAACTTTTATGTATTTTTATAAACAGCCAGAATGAGAGTAACGGAAAAGTAAATCAGTCATGTGACAGAGACATGTGGATATGTTATACAGCAATAAAACCCAGGAAATGTATCGCTAATATTAAGTGCTCAAACAAAGGTTTGTTATTGTATACTTGTAAAACTAAACTTTAAATATTTCAATAACACTAAATGTGAAATGTGCATCTATATTCTAAGAGTCCCAATGTTTTGCTCATAGTATTTACAATTTTTTCTTCCTCATATTTCTAGACCCCGTTTGGGAATAAGCGGTAGAATATGGAGGAATGCATTTCTGGACTGAACAAAACGTTAGTTAAAGTGAAACTTGATCATGGCTTAATTAATGGAAAAAGATCTTGTAAAACACAAGGGGTAGGTTTGAGTGATAAACCAAAATTAGGTTTAAGAGTAAGTGGGTCTGAATTAGGTAGGTTAAAAGCTGGTTTCATACAATAAAGCATTTGCCATTTGTTAGTACAGTGCCAAAATTAGAGGTGTGAAAAAAACAGTCCGCACCAGCGTGAGCCACTGCCCCTGACCTGCTCATCTGTAGACCAGTCTATTCTCCAGGTACGATTTTTTCTTATATGCTACGTCACAAAAAAAGGTGTTCTAACCAGGTCTGAAAATTATATATAAATAATTTAAATGAAGAAGAACACAAAAATGAAGTGTAGAACAAGTGTATTAAAAATGAAGATGAGTAAATATTTTTATATTTTGAATGACATAAATCTCACAGACAACTCGGTTAAATTTGTTGCAAAATACGTAAAGAGCAAATTTTGAGAAAAAACAAGAAAGCAGGTGAAAATCCCTCACAATTATTAAGATGTCACCAAATTCAAACATCTGCAAAACTTTTACCAATAAAATATCAAAACCTAAAAGATGACATGCAAGAATTGCACTGATTGCAGCAGATTTAAAGTTGCCATTAAAATGTAACCAAAATGGTTTTTTGCAAGTTGTGTGGGAATTTCTTTTACAACTTTAGATAACATAGCATGCAAAATGAGAAATCTTTTATACTTGTTTAATGTTCCCACAACCCAGCAAGGCAGAACAGTGCTTTTGCTTGTAGAACAGGGCATTTTAGCTTATTTTTTTTAATGTGGGGAAGCTTGGTGAGAAATTTTATTGCAGTTTCCAAATGATATAATAGCTACAGTGAGAAAAAGAGTGAGTGACAGGAAGAGAGTGACACAGTCATTGCAAGATGGGGGGTATAGAGAGAATAAACATGGCATTTTGATCACCCCACGCTGTTGTTTCTGATCTGAATGCTCAACAGTGACACATATGTGACATCAGGGAAGTCCAACATGGCCGCCAGAGGAGCCCAGCGCGATGTAAAAATGAGGACACATCTTTCAGCATCAGTGCCCCACTTGTCTACAAACAGGAATAAACAAACACACTCACGCACACACAGACAAAGACATAGAGAGAGAGCTGTGCCCACAATGACTGAAAGACCCACGCACGTCTTCCAATTAAACAGAATGCTCTAATTACTTCTACTGCAAAAAAAATTCATTTTTTTTTGTTTTTTTTTTAAAAACATTTTTGGAAGGTAATACAAAATATTCTTGTAATTCATAACGTTTTACGGAAATCCTCATGAAGATGCATTGCAAAAGGTGGTTTGTTCCAGTGCTCTGAGTATACGTACACATTTATTTTAAGTGCTTTGCCCCCCTGTAACCATCACCCACACACACTTAACTGTGACCTAAGAATCTTCCAGTCAGCACTGCACTAAGCTGGTATACATGCGCTCAAATAACATGTCACCTTGGATAACCACATCACACTAGTAAAACACTGACATGGGCTGTGGCTGAGTGCTTGTTTATCTCTGTCTCAACTCAAAACCATGCATGCAACATTGAACAGACGGCACCCTCCAAGAGCAAAAAAATCCCTCGGAGTTTTTCAAAAACCTGTTAATGTGGGTCACTTCAACATAGATGACTAAATTACAATTGTTAAATGAGTGGCAGTTTCCTAAAATGAATACAAACACCAATATAAGAAAGGTGTGCCACATTTTTAGAGATAGCTGTTGCATTGTCTCGTTCAGTTCAAGAATCTATAACTAACGCAATGGAAAATATCTGTTTATTATTTCCATTTTTAAAATTATTATTATTATTTAAATCTAGTCAATTCTTTGGTGCAAGCATAACTTTCTTTTACAAAAGCAGTAGCAGTTTTCATACCCTTGCAGGAGCATACAAGTTTCTGTGGTAGAAATGAGTCCAGTGCAAAGTTGTTGTGAAAAAATGGGGGGATTTTACCGTATGCATCAACAAACAGTAACTGTCGTCAAAAACTAAACTACAATTGCTTTTGTTTTTTGATTATTTTAAATATATAACAAGAGCTTTTAAAAATATTATGAAACTAATTTCTTTAACATGTTTAGACTGTTAGTCCCTTACCTCTTTGGACTTCCCCATTGATTTAACAGAGGTAGACTTTAGGGATTGACAGTAATAGTTGGTAAAGATTGCAATCATACATTTGTTTTATATGATAACCAACACAAGCTGCATCATCAAGTCTAAATGGAGAAGAAGACAAGATCCATCATCACACACTCATACAGCAGTGATAATAATAAAGTTAAAAATGTAAATCTGTATATGTCAAGAATAAACTGTTTTTATCTTTCATAGGAAAAAGTTATTTTTATTGAAGTGTCCGGTAAATAATACTATGCCTACATGTACTACATGTGCTAACAGGTTAGCTTTGGTAATGACACAGGGGGCAGGGGGGTTCTGTAGTGAAAAGCACCCGCCTCAGATTCCAGTCTTTTTCCACCGGCCCCTACCGGCAATCTGCCAGACTGTTAGGGCATGAAAAGCACATAAAAGATAGGTCATCATCCCAGAGGAGGGGTCAGCCTATCTGCTTTCCTCACTTATTATCTCATGCACTGATTAGCAAACTTTGTTTACTGGTAGGAGTCTTGAGCGAAGCTTGAAGTTTGCAGCAATTTCATTATGTACAGCACGAAGCAAAAGAGCATGGAAAATTGAAGTAGGCAGTAAAGATAAATGTCATCTAGTCATTCACAGTGCTCTCTCTTTCTCTCTTTCTATGTATACGTGTGAGTTAGTTTGTCTATCTGCACGAATCTGTTTGGTTTAAGTGTTTGTGTGCTTCTCTTTGAGTCATTCGAATTACAGGCTTAACTCTGTCATTAATTCTACTGTCACTAAAACTATAAAGAATTTAAAGAAAAATGTGCAATTTTATTCAGACTAGTGTTTTGAATCGCAATCATTCTTTGCAAACATACAAAGTTATATTTGACAAAAAGAAAATAAAGAATAAAAACTGGCATATTTTGAGTCATATTACATTACCAATAAAGAAGCTTTTCTAATAGCCACGATTGTTGTCAAATAAAACAAAATATATAACTGACCATAAAGAATTATTAAGTAAAAAAAAATCAGATTTTCCATCCTATTTGAAAATCTGATCTTATGACTGTCTCAGCAACACATCTTCGACATACATTTCAGTGGTCTGTAATTTACTGCCGGGGTTACATGCTTCTATTCATGCAGAAAATACTTGGAACAGTCAAATGTGTACATGCTCCCTTTCTTTTTTCTTTCATTTTTCATCATTTAGGCACAAAATGCACAGACATGCACAATCACACGCCTATATTCAAACGCTCAAACAGCACAGGCAGGACATTCATGCCATGTGATCTCGCTAGGCATTATGCCAATGGCCAAACATGTCACTTACCAGAAAATGAGAGAGCGTGGTACGCGCGCACACACACACAGATACTGTGCACATTTATCAGTTTGTGAGAGGTCCTTGTGAAGTGTAAGTACAGTACATACACAGGGAACATGAGACTTAGCTGCTAGTTATCTGCAATAGAGCGTGGTGTGGGGGGAGTCAGTTCTGAGAAAAAAGAGAAACACGTGATCTCTAAGATCTGATGTGGAATTGTTCTAGGAACATGCCATGTTTACTGTTCATTGTCTAAATTCTTGGAAGGCTTCCTGAAAAGCTCATAGC
>JBAMIG010000020.1:8594359-8611783 GCA_037177335.1 Kiunga ballochi
ACACACAGATACACACACTTCAAGCCTCTATATGTATATATATATATAAATATATATATATATATATATATATATATATGTGTGTGTGTGTGTGTGTATATATATATAATTAATAGAATAGCCTGTTAGAATGCCGTTTGCCAGCTCTCTGTCTCTCTACCAATGTAAAATCCACACTGTAGAAAGGACTGCTTGTCATTCTGTTAACATATATGACAGGATCAGGACCCACAACTGAAAAAAGTCAATTTAGGCATTTTTATATGAGGGAGTCAGCTGGAAAATAAATCAAGAATTAATCTTAAACTATATATTGGATGAAAACTATGCTGCTCCAATTCATGTTACTGTTAGGAGTGCATCTGTCTGGTGTTTAATATTCTCTAATACAAACCTGTTACATAGGGAATGGCTTTAGTCTCTTATTCTCTTCTGAATATATTATTCATCTTTTTAACTTGCTTTTATGTTCTATTATAGATCAAATGTCTTGTGTATCTATTCATCCATTTAATTTTTCAAGACACTGTTATCATTATCCTTACGATGAGGACAGATTATCTTTACTTTGTTAACCTTCATCTATCTTTTAAAACCAGAATGAAAAGTTCTTCATATTTATATTTGTTAATGTAGATTGTGTTTTCTGTTTTGTTCACTAGATGGCTTCTTGTATTATTTTTTAACATTGATGACATCATTTATTTTCTACACAGCTTAACCCAATTCAGGGTTATGGGGAAGCTGGAGCCGATCCCAACAATTATCAGATGAGAGGCAGGTACACCCTGAACAGGTCATCAGTCCATCGCAGGAATTATGAGAAACATTTCCATTAATTCTGGGATTTTACTTTATGAAACCACACTGTAAAGGGTTGCTTGAATTTATTTACATTTAAAAGTTAATAAAATCAATATTACATGTAACAATTCAATTTAAATTAAATCCAAAACAGCTTTACTGGTACCTTAGGGGCAACATTTAGATATACTACAGAGTAACATGTTAAAGGTTCATGAGAACCTACACGAAATATACATAACAATCGTCAAACAGTGATGATAAAAGTAACAGGAGTACATGTGATAATGACCTGTCAGTGTAGTGCTAAGGGAAACTATAAAACATTTGACAAAACAAGACATTTAGGCAAAGCAGATGAAGTAGAATAACGAAAGTATAATCATAAGAAAATGAAATACCTCTTATAATAAACAATCAACTCTAACCAGCTGATGTTGTCAGCGCCAGCATTTTATAAACAAAGCAGATTAATTATCACTAATGATAAGGCGACATTTGGGGTGAAAAGCTGAAGATCCAAACTTGAAGGAAGCCAATATAAATGTTGATCAGTGAAACTTGTGAGTCATTCAAACTAAGCAAAAAACTTCAGCTTTTCAAGCAGAAAAGAAGAAATGAAAATGTGCAATCAAGCTTGTCAAGCGTATCTAAAGCACGATATTGGCATCACAAGACAGTTCATATTCTCTCTGGTGTAAGTGGGCAGTCAGATCAGCCCAGGCTCAGAATATAAGGCATATGATGTGTTTATCCGCAGAACAAAAGCTTATTGTTGCCAC
Organism: Kiunga ballochi; assembly: GCA_037177335.1. NCBI lineage: Eukaryota > Metazoa > Chordata > Actinopteri > Atheriniformes > Pseudomugilidae > Kiunga > Kiunga ballochi. Next base: position 8,595,946 of record JBAMIG010000020.1, read on the forward strand.
GATTATCCATTTACAGCCGGAGGCTATACGGGTCCCAAGCATGTTCTGGTCAGCCCAACAGCTATAGTGTCAAAAGTTCACAACTGAAATTTGCATTTCGGTAGTTCCAAGCCTCCTTTGCTTACTTTATTGCACCATTTAAAATTAACTTAAAAATCTACCCTAATGCTTGCATATCCCAACAATTAAGTTGAAATGCTCACTGTTTAGTATTAACACACGTGCCCTCATTTGTTCCTGTAAGCTCAATTCATGCCAAGTGCAAATGAGGCTATATAAGGTGATTGGGACACAGCCATCTCCATTGTTATACTTGGCAGAAACAGTGGGGTCTAGTTGTGGCTGTGTTTGTGTGCAGGAGGAAGCTAAACAGAGAAGTCTGTCAGAGCACCTCTGAGACCATGTGAAGAGCGACTGATTGAACACTTGACCCAGAGGCTGTTCTCAAGTTGAACTGTCACACACTCTTATGACACAGCTCGAGGCATGCGATCCTGGGTGTTAGATTGTACAGTAAACACATTCACTTGGCCATGCATTTTAAAGCACTGAATATTTATTAAACCACTTTACAAAAATTGCCAATGAGTGTCACTTGGGCTGTGCAAAACACCTTTACCTGGTTTGCTGCACCATCCAAACCATGCACCTCATACACTTCTACTGTATCCTTGTTTTGGTCATTTCATAAGTCATTCAGCATTTATGATGCAAATATATATTTCCTTGATCATGCATTCACACAATGTAAAAGGAACAATACTGGGATCCTTTTAGAGCTCCAGCTTATATTCTGTTGGCACAAGTGATTACCCTTGCATCCAAGTGATGCACATCAGTAATGTCCGTTTTCCATGCACCATTGACACTCATATCCCCCTTACAGTCAACAATTAGTTTCTTGACAAGTTGACAAGACACCACTAAATATTTGTAAAAATGGTTGACAAATAGAATGAAATACAATATAAATAACATATATTGTGTTGATTGGTCCCTTTATAATTCAAATTATATCACATTCAAGCCACATAATTTTTCATACTGACTTTCTAAAAACAGCCATTTTTAAAGGCTTATGAGCTTGTATTTTTATACATCGTGTTATATGGATTGTACTGATGAGAGATATTCAAACCTGATTTTATATTCTTGGTACTAAACCAGTTACATCTTATAAACTGATTTTTAAAAAAAGACCTGCCACAAAAGCTGAGCAAAAGAACTGTAACAGGACGAGCTGCAGGTATGTGTGATTCTGTTGCATAACACAACACTGAAGTAATTATAATCTATATTCAACATGTTTCTCACAGTACAGCTACATGTCCACAAACACCATAAAGCACCAGCCGAGCCCACCCGCAAGAAACATTGTGATCTGCATGCTGTAAATGATCAGGTCATTGAGCACACCAAAGTCCAGGCGCCGGTGTCCCAACAGAAGCAAAATGACAGACAGCTTGTACTGCAGCCGCAGGAGTACGCGCACACTAATGTACTGCAGGAAGAAGAGGGTAGAGAGCGACACCAAAAGCAGAGAAGTCAGCAGACTGCAGCCGAAGTAGAGGATGAAGCGAAGGAAGCTGTACATGCAACGTGACCGTAGGTAGAGGTCAAAGTTGTCAAACTTGGTGCGCACCAGCTTGGATGTGTGGGTTGACCCACAGGCTGAGTGCATGCAGGTGGTGTGGGGGCCATGGAAGCTGCGCACCCGTCGTGGGATGGGGATCACAGGCATGGATGGGCTACTGGAGCCCAGTATGGTGTACAGGTTTGACAGGTAAGGGTTTACTTTGACAGGTACAGCTTGATATGAAGTTAGCCTCATCTGGTTGTAGTTTCCAATGTCCAATAAATAGTGGATGTTGCTGGTGTGATTTCCAGTTTTCTCCTTCAAATTTCAACACCGAACCTGTAAGACAATTAAATTGTTCATATGAGGGTCTTTTTGGGTCTGATAACGCCAAAGCACGCTTTGCAAATGCTCTAAATAAGTCTGTACATACAATAAAACACATACAGGCATCTGCATCTGGTTACTTTTAAACGATTAAACTAATATTTGCGTGCACCGTCGTCATTTATCATTCTTGTATTTCTTTTACCGTTTGTAAAAAGAAGTATTAAAATCTTACATACAACACGACGTCTTCCCCCAGAGAAGAAAAAAAACTGCTTGATTCTCAGACGTTTATAGGACTTTATCACATTATAAAAATATTTAGAAAATTATTTTGAACCATATGAGACATCTTCTTTAGTGTTTCTGTGCAAAAAATAGAGCTTTAACTAGCAGAGACAATGCTGCGACGGTGAGCCGGTGCTTGTACGTGCTGTCGCAAAATATTCGAGTCATCAAGGAGTGACGTCATACGTAAACGCCTTAAAGGGAAATTTCGAAAAAAATCTTGTGGTTAAAGAAATGTTTATAACCTTCTCGTGGAGATTGCACACCTCTAATTGGAAAATGTGGAGAATAAGTGATGTTTTACAATGAAAAAAATTAACATTTGTTTCCCAACTCTTATAGGGGGATCCATGTAAATTGTTAACCTTCCATCAATAGGCTATAGGTCACATTGTTTTACTAAAGAGTACATGTGTTCTTGATGATTCAGTGTATAAATGGTGACATGTCAAGGTTCATTTGATGTGGCATAGTTCATAAATAAAGTGTGTCAAACCAGCTTTGTATTGAACAATTAGCATGTTTCAAATGACATGGTGCTATCAACAGTCTTCTGTAACCTACTTTTACAGTGCCCGAAGGTTACATTGTTTTAATTTTTTCCTTACACGTGGGTATGAACTATAAATAGTTATTTCCTTCCAAGTCATAAACTAATGACAAGGTCAATTACGTAAATTCCTGGCCTTTAGACCATATTTGTGCAACACAAATGGCAATTTTTAGAGAAACATGCAGTGTGTGATTATGTACTTGGATCATGTCCCAAGATTTGTGAATACAATTCTTTCTAAAAAAAAAAAAAGACACAGCTCATAATACAGACGAATCAGAGATGAATCAAGTTTGAATATAAAGCAAATTTAAAACAACATTCATTGACCATTTACCATATTAAACATTGTAAATGAAATTTAAATTGCATAACAATGATCTTAGCAATAAACAAATAATTTTTAAACACCAGCATTTTAGGGTTGGTGTTAATGCTATCTATCAACCATCTACCACGAATAGCTGTCACTCGAGCTGGAGCTATGGACTTGACATAAAGTGTACTGTTTTGTTGCTTGTTCCAACCAAATAATCCAGGAAAGACAGAAAACAAAACACATCAATGCAATGCTTTTCTCTCTGAAGTTTTATATTACACTGTATGAGTTAACCAAACCAGTGAACTGAAGTCATATGATTGTGCCTGCAGTTATTATCAGTGAAAGACATTGCAATGAGTATGTGTGCATCAGTATCCATGTGTCTATGAACCAAACACAAGGTTTCAGTGTGAGCATTTGCATGTCCTCATAAGCATGTCTTCAAGTCTTTTATTCTGTACATTGCATAACCTTCATAGAGCCGATTTATGAATGGATGAAGGAGAACATCTCCTCATTTTGTCAGCAAGCCAGATAGCATCAGGTCATAATAAGTTATAATAAATAGTGGCATTTAAAAAATAAATAAATAAAAAGTGAGTTTATTACAGCTGATGATACTGTGCTGAATCACTTTGTAGAAAATTTAATGTTGAGTTACAAGAAATGTGAAACATTAGTAATTTTAATCAAACACATAAAAAGCCATCACTGAGGCTAAATGTATTAATCCAGTTCACTTACATAAAATGAGTTAGTTCAGTAGTTGAAGATCACCAAAATACATATTTTACCTCACACCACAGAAAGCTACAGCAATCAATCAACCATAACCTGCATTTGAAACCTTATAAAAACATAAAGGCTCATCATTACTGCTCATGTTTTTGCTAAAATAAATAAATAAAGTGAATCTGAATGTTCACTCATGTTTAGCCTCATTCAGACATTTAGTCTTAGCAGGAATCATTTTATTAAATTACCACTGTGAGTTAAATTGCTGAATAATTCATTTAACAGAACTTTGTAGAAACCTGCAAACTTAAGCTCGCTTTTGATAGTCCTCAATTAATTTCTTTAATTAAATCCAAAGGAAAGGCATCATTCACAAGTATTTCTCTTTTCTACCACTAGAGGAAGCTGTTTATTAACGTTTAAAAGCATCCAGGACCACTTTTAAATCCAGTGAAGAGCAGCTACTCCAACTGTGTAATACCAAGCAATGTCTCTTTTTCCTGTACAAGTCCCATTGAACAAAACACAACTCTTATTCTATTATTGTCTTTGATGAATGGATATATTCAGCAGCATTACTGCTACAAATGCTTCCAAATGGTGCCAAGTTCAGATGTTACTTTCCCCTTGCATGAGGTTAATAACAGCTTCCAATCTGAGATAGGCGTTCTGTCGTGTACCATTATCAAGAAAAACTATGTCAATAAAGTGTTTGTGCTGATGATTTAGACACCCAGCCACCCTTGTAAAAGATCTTCACTGGTTCCAATCATGCATTATTGCTATATTATTGCATCATATTTTTCTCAAAAGACCTTCCTCTTTTTCCTGAAGGTGGAGGCAGTCAGGAAAAAAATATTCTGCCTTTTTTAGCCGTTATTCCAAAAAAAATCTTTGCCCAAATTTAAAAGGAAATTAGGAATGCTGCTTTGAAAATGTGATGGCACAGACGTTGCATCTTCTTTTGGCTTTTTCCTGCATTGTAGAGCAGTTATCAATACCTAAAGTTGTCCAAACTCTAACTGTCTATGTCCCCCCCACCGAAAAGAACCATTGGCAATTCACCACCAACATGCCTCAAAGATTGTCCAGAATGAGCAAGATTAAAAGGACAACATGTCAAAATCCTCTTCAAATGCACTTGAGTTAAATCAATTAATTCATTAACTAAGTAGAGGTCACAGCCAATAGATGAGTGAAGACAAATTAAATCAATTTGTCGAGCTAATAAGATGAGCAAGACTTTAATTAGTGAAAGTTTAATCAAAGCTTTGCTTCATTTTGAGACAGACCCATGGATTTTCTTAATAAAGATCTTTTAGACCGGTCAAACTAAACTTTGGCCACAAACTATGAAAATGGGCAAATGTAACCACTCTCAAGTGCTTGAATTTTAATTCAATTTTAGTAATAGTAGTTTCTGACCAGTTTTATTGGTTTTCTAAAGAAGGTAGGGTGTGCTGTTGCCAGCTTGCCCTTCAGTCTGAGTGTTTATTTCTATTAAGGAACCAATTAACTCTATAAAAGTGAAAGAGAAGTTAAATAAATAAGATTAAAAGATGAGAAATGGGCCAAACATCCAGATCACTTAGGTGTGCAGGGAATGCCAAGCATCAGAGAGCAAATTAAGTACCCAATTATACTAATTAAGGCTCAACATGATGCAGACAGTTGGGTCAAAAAGTTGTTTCTTAGTTACTCTGCTATATATAACTATAACTATATCTATAAAGATGAGTTATTTAGGAAATAACTACAGTGTTGCTCAAGCACTTTCACCCCTCTGCAGTGTTTTTCCTTCTGCCTTCATCATCTCTTGCACTTGTGTGTCTCTTGAGTGCACACATCTGTGTACATTTTATAATCCTGTCAAGCCATCTGTTGTCATCAAAAACCTGGTCCTGTTGCATTGTGGATGCCCAGTATTTACCAAGCCAGGTGTTACTTTGAACTATTGTATCTTAAAGTTATGTTAGTTGTTTTATGTGGGCATTACAATTTGACAAACATGTAAAATCCACTCTGAAAAATTGAAGCAGTACAGCTGTTTTTATAATGTGTTAAAACACAGTTTAAATTGGTTAAATCTGATGTTTTAGACACGGTGCAAGCTGTTACCCAAAGCTCAAATGAATGAATGAAAAAGAGTTCAGTTCTTATTCAGCTTTTCTTCTGGTTTGTGGCCATGTCTGTGTGCCGGTCCTGTTCTCCGTCTGTCCCCGATTGGGCCTGGCCAGTGTTAATCCTTGGCATAAGGGGGCAAGGCTGGATTATAAACTAATGTGAAAACATCTGTATGGGTGAATGAGAATGTCGCAACGCTTGGTCCTAGAAATGAAGAAAGTACCGGAGTTGATGCTGATCAGCAGCAGAGGGGATGTTGCTGTGAAAGGTACAATAAAGAAAATGTTCCATTCCCTTATTTTATTGAAATTACGTAAAGAGAAAATAGAGAAAACCTTACTTTCTTCAGCTTTAATAGACACAATTCCACAATAAAATAATGACAACACTTTATTTGCATGCTTAGGCTGAAAATATGACTAATTTATGATTTAATTTGTTTCCTCTGAAGTGTTAGGATGACAAAGCAAAATAAAAAATATAAGGAATGAAGTTCAGAATATTTTGTCAGTGTTTTGGACAACAACCACTGCTATTTGAAATCCTGTTTTCTTCTTAAATTTAATAAACCACCAATGCAACAGAGGCCTTGGTTTAGTGTTTTTGCACGCTTTGCATATAGATTTGCTTCTAGCTGGTAGTGATGCATAGAGTATTAATATGCAGAGATGATTTAGAGGCCAGGGAGACTGGGGAGAGAGGGATTAGCTTGCTTCAGCCCTTGCTGGGGGGAGCTTGAGGAAGGAGGAGGTTTACATCAACAAGCCCTGATTTACGTTGGTGAACAGATGGCTGAGAAATTGCTCTGTTTGGAAAAGATGTGCAATTCATTTCAGTTGATATTCAAGAGAAAGACAGAGAAAGAATTGATCGCTGCTGGCAAAGAGAGCTTCGATGAGTTTTCTTTATAAAGGCATTGGTGAACTTTGTTGGGTAAAGTTACTCAAGGAGAGCCATACAGTACCATTTATTTAATTTAAAATGGAAGGTGCCACATTGGGAGGAGGCCCACCAACATGATCCAACAAAATCAACAAGAACATGGAACTCATAGACAACAAAAAACAATAATAGCATCCAATTAGATAATAAATAAATAAATAAATAAATAAGATTGGGAAAAACAAACCACAATGATGCTACCGCTCATATTTTTGAAGGCACCCTTAATGCTACATAATACAACAAAAGTTTCAGAGCAACATAAGCATAGTAATTGGAAGAGACAGCAGGCTGGACATGGGAAGCAGTTAATAAGACAACCTCTACTCAGGAATTCTACCTGCAGGTGTTGTGACCACAGAAGATTTCCTTGTTTTTATACTTTCTGGATTATTTTTGGTAATGTTTGCATGGTGCCCTCATCTAGAGGTAGCATGTGTTTGAAACCTGTCAAAGATGGTCAGGAATTGCTGCTGATCCAGTATGGCTTTAATGCATACTCAGGCAACAATGTGTACTCTGTCTTCCAGACATTGAAAAGTTGAAGAAAATAATCGAATTGAATGAATTGAAAATGTGAAGGGGCTCATCTAACAACAACACAGCAGAAAGACTGCTGTTTGCTCTTTTGGGCGGAGAGACAAGGAAAAGCTTTGACAGAACCCCAGAAAATTACGCACCAACAAGTTGACAGTGTGCATGTTTCTGCACAAAATGTCAGAAACCAATTCCATAAAGGTAGCGTGAGTGCCCAACATCCACAAGCAGGGTCTGTCTTCACAGCCATACACCGTACAGCCGGACTGGTGTTTGCCAGAGAACACCATTTGTTTTTTGGTGCTCTGTGCTCTTCACAGATGCAGAGCATGTTCACATTATGTGACAGAAGCAAGATAATCTGGAAACAGCAGGAAGAATGTTTTGCTGCCTGCAGTATCCCCCAGGATGACAGTGATGGTTTGGGGAGGCATATCCAGTGTTTCTTCGTCCTCAGCGCCCAGTGCCCTGCATGTTGTAGAGGCAACTCTCACCTGAGTGAAACAAATGGCTTGTTAACAGGCTTGCAAAAAACTTAATGAGGAAGTTCATCTATCTGAATCAAGTCTATTGGAGTTAGAATATGTCTAAGACATGCAGGGTAGAAGGTCCAGAGGAACTGGACTGAGAAAGATGACCTTAGAGGGCTGCAAAGACCTCTATGTCGCAGCCAGAGGTACTCTGCTGTGTGATATGGGAAAATATTGATTTGTTAATCATGGATTTCTGTCTTTATTCCTGTTTGACACTTTTATGACTTTTTCGTTGGACTGTTATATTGTTCAATTCAACAATTCAATTTACTTATTGTTGTCGAAATGTTTTTGCAGCCAATTGGTTTGTCTGTCATAGCATCTTTTCCTTCATCCCTGCTTTGAATGATCTTTATATGTGCTGCATTAAATGACGAATAATGAAATATTTTATAATTGGTGGTCAGCCCATTAAAAATTGAATAAAGACTGATCTTGTCTCTTTTGTCTTTAGTCTGACACATTATTTGGTAACATTTCCTGCTGTCTTTGATACATTTACTGCCTGTTGACACAGGAATTTTGTCTGTGTGTATTACATATCAGTGGTTTCTGGAGTGAACCAGAGAGAAAGAACAAGCTAATCAAAAAGGAAAATAAAAGAGATGTTTATGTATGACTCAGAAGCAATATTCATTATAAACGTTTATACAAAATTAAAGATAAATCATACAGTTTTTGCCTTTCACTGTAATTAAGAATCCATACACTATCATTATGTCAAATAACTGAAATCATGATACAGTGACTGCATAGCCTACTAGATAAGCTCAATAGAGCCCTCACTTTAAGTATACACACACATAGACACACCCATCCCAAGAATTTTACTATATAATTGATTTATGGAGATTCAGCCTGCAGAGACATATTGATTCATATCAGGTAGCTTGGATGGAATATGGTGATGCTGCATTTTTATGATTAATATGAATGCATGAACCCAAATGCATGTCATGCATTTTATACAAGCTGAGAATTGTAAAAAAAACAACTCACTCACAAGTACTAAATAAGGTGAAGGCCAGCAGTCTTTTTGTGTTATTGCATCATAAAATGAACTGACCAGAGCCCCGTTGACTTTAACAAGCATGAAAAAAGAGAAAGGTCAATGCTAACTAGAGTCCTTCAGTTATGAGCATGCCAATACAGACAAATTAAAATGGGTTACAAACCCCCTGGAAGCGATTTGAACTATGTCGGCTTGTGCATTTGCGTATGCAAACCACGAGTGATGCAATAGAAAGGATACCAGGGACATGGGGCTTGAACCACTAGTCGCCATTAACCTGATTGGCCTGAAAGGTCAGCAGGGGTCAATTGATGGGTCAATCACATTGTCGATTTGATGACCTAACCACACTGGTTTGGCAAACAGAAGGCTGGATTCTGGACACAGTCATTCTCCCTCCCTTCCTCTGAGTTATTGTGCATGCCAAGGCCACGATACATTAACACAGAAAAATCCATCCGATCACTTATGCTGATTTACGTTTGGACCGTGCTGCCCTGTCAACCCTCTTGACCAGCTGATGTGGACATTTCAATGCAAGAAGATTTATGCTGCAAATTATTTCACTGTGGTAAAAAAACACAGGGGTGCTTATTGAAAGGAGTGTTTGTGTTGGACTTTTTCAACCAGACTCACTTTTATATTTTAGATGGGAACTTTTTCCTTACCTTCACATTGTTGCGTCATGAGCTCTCTTTGCTCTCGTGTCAATTAAGGTTATCGGCTTTAAAGAAACTGGACCTACAAGCGAGTTGAACCGCAGCATGGCCTAGATTGAAAACACAAGATAAACGCATCAGTTTCCTCCGTCTGTCTCCTAATCTGAAACAAAGTGCCAGGCGAGCTGAGTATCTTTATCTTAGCCACATTAATGAAACAGCTAGTACAAAAGTACCCCAGCTCAGATGCCACTCATCCATCAAGCTGCCAAACCCAGATCTGCCTGAGCTTCCTGGAAGAAATACCTCTACCTTTTTCTTACTGACATAATGCCTGGTTTAAAAGGATAATGTTAACAAAAAAAAGCACAAATATGTACTTTACTGAGATTCTAGTATTCCTTCCAAGTACTACGTGTTACATGCGGGAAAGTTAAGATTCATAAGGTGTAAAACATGCGTTTACTATCATAACTATAGATTATAGTCTCAGATGATCCTGCAACAACATTTGTCCCGTTACCTCAGGATCCAGTCAAAGTAAAATAGTCCAGTAAAATAGTAGGTCAACAAATTGTTTTAAGTAAAATGACAAAACATGAAAAGGTTGAAATAGCAGTGACAGATTTTCCTTGCATGTCTTGTTTCTTTAAAGCAAAAACACTCATACAAATATAAAAGACTTCATGATAACAAGATAAAAATACAAAGTGCTACATCTGTATACATGATCTTAGCAACACATGTTTCACATAGCAGCATTTCGCAGCTTTAAACAGATAAAACTGGGAAATAATTGGGTACATGTTGGACACCTTTTATGTACCCATTGTTGCCATGTGATCTGTTTAAAGCTGCCAACTCTTTTGTAATTATATTGTTCCCATGAAATGTATTGCTATTTAACAATGTTTATATTCAACACATTTACATTAATACATTACATTAATGCCAATTGGTTGAAGACCTGTTTAATAATGGTCTGGGTAAAAACAGCATAAATTATGGCATAGTTTACCACTGTGTTTGTAGTTTCCTGCTTTTCTCTTAGACAGTAACATAAACTATTTCATAATATTACATTTCACTCTCATAATCATAAAAAATGTTCTGTGCATTGCTTATATATATGCAGCATTCAGTTCATAATGAGAAAATAGCAGCTTTATCAATATAATATCAAGAGCTGCATCTGCGACTAGTCTCTTCATACCCTTGTTGTTGTCTGGGCTTTAGCTCTGATCATTTAAATAAATATTTGCAATTCCCTTTACCTGGTTCCTTATGAGTTTCTTTGCTTGCATGCGTTTCTTTTACACTGCCCTCTCTGTCTTTTGCTCCAGATGTAAGCAGAGGGCTCTAAGTATCTGATTGATTGCTGTTGTACCTCATATTTCTTCTCCCGCTGACGGGAGATTACCAGTGTCAATTAGTGTTTATGGGATTCCTGCAAACCAGCCTAACAGCTCTTCTCGCAAGAAAGGTAAATTTATTTGCATTTTATTCCTATGGCTATTTCTCATTTCTTTCTGACACATTTCACACAACAAGTAAATACTAGCACTCACGGTAAACAGGAAAACACACATTAATAGTATCGGTGAAACAAAAATCAGGTTAAGGATACCATTCGTCTTTGTTTTTACAATAGATGTGTTCAGTGCCGCTGCAGATCAGATGTCTAGCCTCACACTCAGTGACCCCAGGTTTGCAGGTTTGCGGTTACCTCAAACTCCTCTAATATTAAACACAGACTTCTATTATCTGTACCTGGTCTCCACTTACCCTGGGACGCACGCAGAGACGCACACAAACACACAAGCATTTGTCTTCACATACGGGTTCTGTTTGGTGGTCTGTGTTGGTGTGGGAGGTTACAATAAAGGATGGGCTCATGGGGAAATATTTTTAAAACAACCCATTACTTAACCCATAAGGTGTAAGAGGTCACACTGTCAAGAAAAATAGAAGAAAGAAGTTAAAAATCTGATTACAATTCATCATTAGGTGCAAAAAGCACAATTTTTTGTTAAATCCTGTAGATAGCCATCATCAGCTTCTAATTTCAGCAAATCTTTGTTCATGACTTGTGTTTATAAAAAGGTATTAACATCTTAAGTGATTATTATCTTCTTTCTAAAGTGTTGTGGAGTCATGCAGAGAGCTGCAGCTTTCAGTTTGGAGAATTTAAAAGTTGCTACACTGCAGAGTTTTACCATGTGTCCCTTCTGAATCAAACAGCAAAGACTGGGTCGTTGTGTAACCCTTTCTGCACATGGTGTCGCAACCCAAACGGTTTGAGCTTTTTTGGCAAAAATTTGCATAAGTGATGTGGGGTCAAATTTAGCTTTCATTTTGAGGTTTGAGTATTTATTGTGGATTAAAATGAACTTTTTCCATGACCTCTTGACTCCTATGCTTTCCCAGTGTTCTGATAGCCGTGTACTACAGGTGCAACACTCACTGTGAAGTGAATTTTTAAACTTTGACTGGTCCCAACTGGTTTGAAGAAAATGAAGATGTGTTTGTAACCAGCTAGTGGCAATATATGTCATATTGCTAGTTAGTAGCCCAGTAAAAGTAGTTGTCCTAACTACAGTAAATAATAAACAAACATATGCCATTAGCAAAAACATTTCTTTGACGGATTGATTATTTTTTCAAATCAATCCTCAAAAACAACTGAATTACTTTTTTCTCGGGAGATTTTATTGAAATTATGCCACAAGTGACCGAAAGAAGTTTCTGAGTCATGTTCATTAAAGCTTAATAAAGTTCAATAAAGGCACAATTGACAAATTTGCTTCTAGTCCTTCTGATGCTCATCAAATCTTCATGAACCAAAAGTCTATTAAAGCAAGGCCCTGAACACTTTTGTTCATTTGTGGAATTTATAATAATAATAATAATAACAATTCTACTACTAACACTACTATTTCTACTACTAATGATAATAATAATAATTGCTGCAGATTTAATTCACTTTCACTTGTAGTTTAAGTGAAAGTATAAGTCTTTTAACACAACCCTTCCCTTTCTTTCAGACTCACACTCTTTATGAATAATGTTGTCAAAGATCACAATTGGCATGCAACAATATTTTCATGCTACAAGAGCACTCTTCTTGCACAGCTTGTGGCCGCTTATCCTTCCCAGGTGGGGTTTTGTCTCAGTCAGCCTGGTACAAAGAGCGTTTAGCCTCCTCCTGAATAATCCAATGAGAGCATCCGGCAGGTGGAGACCTGGGGTTTGAAACCTGAGAGTGACATCTGACACTTCCACCCACAGATAGGACTTTGAGACTGGGTGACTTCAGGTGGTTGGTGATGGTGTGACCACTGGACATGTCATCAAACCTGCAGCTCTTTCTGGCCTCTGCCTGTGTCCCTTTGTTGATACTTAAATTCTCTCCTTGAAAATAGAATTCAAGAGTTTTTGGTCTGTTTGACATTTTATCTGTATTTATACCTTTGTGATTTTTTTAGGCAAGTCATCAGAAACTGCTAAACCCTTTTTGTGGCATTTTTTGAAATGTGCGAAGATAAGATGTGATAAAGGAAAAATAGATTGGTATTGAGGAGTGGCAACCTTTTTTAAATGTTTAACACCAAATTAGCTTAGCTTCATTTACCAACTGTCACAATTACTACACTGTATGTTTGTTGGTCACTTCTACTACTAGCTCTGAATGTGATGTTTGGTAACTTATTGCCCTGTTCCTAACCTTTCTGGGTAGAGGGAGCATCCATCATCTTAAAGTGCGATCTATTCCGGCCCTATTCAGTCGACTTGAAGGGTGGTTGGGCTGAAGTGGGTGTGGGAGGGGGGGGGACGACTGAGCCAGCACGTGTGCTCTGTGTGTGTGTGTCGCCACAACTTATGAGCTGTCAGCACAAAGTGCAGAGCCTTGCCGGAAACTGACAACCACTACATGACTGACAGTGACACTGCACCATTATGTCTTCAATATATGTGCAGATATGTGTGTGCTTGGTGTGTGTAATTGTGTATATTAGATTTTCCCTCTATTCTATTGCCGTGTTTGCCCAGAGAGTTTTTAATTTTGATTCTACTTCTCTTGTGTATGTAGGATGCACAGAATTCCCACTTGTCACTATTATGACCTCAAAGCTGCCATCTAGGAATTTGGTGGAGGAATATTAAACTCACCATCTTTGCACATTTATGCTTTTATAGTTCCTATCTTATCCCAAGTCCTTCTTTAGGAGACATCAAATCTTCCTGGTTGCATTAGCTACAACTTTAAATTGATACAAATTGTGGTTATCATGTTCCGGCTGTGATAGTGCACCTCTGCAATGTGTTCATTCATTTACATGACTCCTCCTCCTTTATTTTCCTTTTTTGCTCAGTTTTTTCTCCCATTTGCAATATTCCTGTCTCTCCTCTGCACCACATGGTCACTCGTTCCACTGCTCCCCCCACCAACCCTCCTCTTTCCCATCAGCACCGGGGAACTGATGAATGTGTGGCCTTCTATTGATCGCGATGGGTGATGGATGATGGCTGGGAGATGAGTGATGGGGTGCAGGCAAAGGTGCCAATAAGAGGGCAGCCAGAGGGTGGGGTCCACCCTACTGGTGCTAATGGGAGAAGACTAGGGGAGACGGCCGCTGTGGTAACCGCTCAACCCCGCCTTTTCAACCCCAGCCTTCCGATTGGGCTTCATTTCTGGTCTTTGCATTTACTTTTTGTGCACATCACGTAATGGTTTTCTGTCCCCTTTTTAGGCTTGGAAGTACATCCATTTCCAGGTTCTTCGTGTATGTTTTTATGCATCTACATGAGATCGTAGCATGTTCTCGCGTGTTTGAGTGTGAAAGGCAAAGACTTGTGTGTGCATGTGTGTGGGTGGTTGCAGGGTGGAGGTAAAAGGGGGGAAGTGGTGTGAATTGCCCAAGTGGTGGTTAGCGCGAAAAGATGATGGATGATGGGGCAGGAGGGGAAGACTGCTTCTCAGCTTCAAATTGATATCCCTGCAAATGTTTTTGTCTGCTGTGAAAAATGGTGCCGCAACTCTCATCTCCACTCTACCCCCACTCTCCAGCCCCCCCCCTCTCCTTCCTAAGTCTCTATTCAGAATTTTCTCTCTGCAGTGAATCACTGCAATCCATTTCCAACACTCCAACCTTTACTTCCTGCTCTCCAGTTCTCTGACAGCACCTGATCACTGCTCCATCCTCCTGGCTTTCTACTCACATTGTATACCTGACTTTCATTTCCAGGTTACCATAGAAACCCGGCTGAATTATTCTTTAGCACTACTCATCCTTTATCCCATTCTTTGCCTTGCCTGTCTTAGCACAGCTTTTGGAAAAAAACTATACCTATCAGAGTGGACTATCACTTGTAGGCTATTGCTGTAGCTGCAGGGAATGGATGAAGGGGAAAAGTGAAAGTCCTCCAAGGAGAAAGAGGCTTATCCACTAATTGAGTAGGATGATGAGAACCATATAGTTTAGGAAGGCTGTTCTTCAAATATCAAAGTTAAAAATACTGCACAAACATTGGAGCCAACAAGGATCCTCTCTGGTATGGCATGTCATTCAGTAGTAGCTTTATTTCAACCTTCTTCCTATATTTCAGATCCATGATTGTTTTTTTATTTTATTGTTTTTATCTTATGTCCTTTTGTTGTTCATGGAGATTTGCAATGCGGATCCACCATTGTTCCATACTGTGTGGATTTTAAATGCAAGAGACAAAATTGACAAAATCACCATTTGTGCAATCATTGTTCAAAGTCTTCCCACTGTGGTTCCTGGGAGAAATGAAGTGTTTCCGGATGAGAAATGAGAGAGTAATGTTGGTAGAAAAGGATAAAGGAGCTGAAAGACAACAGGGGAATAACAGGAGAGATGGGGATGAGCTCACATCCTTTGCAGTGCTCAAGGAGAGAACCATCTGCAGGAGAGATTGTGCCACAGATTAGGACAGAGGCACAGCTCCAGTGGAGAGGATTAGGGCTGCAAAACAGAAGCAACAGTAATAGGGGACAATCCAGCTGCCTGGAACAAGCTTTGCCACCCACCCACTCATGAAGACACACAAGCAAAAGATAAAGATTTAAAAATAGATGCAGATAGGAGGACATGAACTAGCTTCACTAGAGTAAACAAATAGATAACATTTTTTTTATTTAATTATATACATGTATGTACACACACACACACACACACACACACACACACACATACACACACACACAC
>JBAMIG010000020.1:8625232-8637886 GCA_037177335.1 Kiunga ballochi
CTCTGCTTGGTTTATATTCTCTGAACATATCACAGATGTATTCTGGGCCTAAACTGTTTTGTGATTTATAAACAATCTTCATTTATAAACAAAAAGAATCAACAATCAACACATACAAGACTGCAGTCATGCCAAACAGAAACAGTGCATAAATATCTGCTAAAATGTAATAAAATACAATTCTATAAAAAAATATTGCCACATAAAAGAAAAGACTGTATGTAAATAAAACAAGCTTGTAAAGTCATGTACACACGTTAGAATTTCAGACAAGCAAGACAAGACAAATTTGTTCAGCAGAATACAGCATCCAGACCATCATTCTGCCTGCTCAGATGCTGGACAAGACACGTTAAAAAAAATAAATAGAATTTCAGACAAGCAAATATAAATACTAATTAAATGTGACAATGTTTTGTCAATATTATAGAATGAAATTATTATTAGAGGAGTTATTTCGATGTTTATGCTTTGAATGCTTATAATTGGATCAGAAAATTGTTTTTCCATCTCAGACCTCATGAGGTTATAGAGTAGAAAATAGATAATCATGATGCAATCTGTAAACTATGTGGCAACATCAAGTCTAAGACAAAGATACAGTATTAAGCAGGAAAAACAAAAGAAACACTTTACACTCAGATCAATCCAAGAACTCCTGTTATATTTTTATACAGTGGTGAACACAGTTCTGTGTGGAGTTTGGATGTTCTCCCTGTGTATAGTTTATTCACTGAGCTTCCTTCAACCCACAAGACATGCCTGTTGGGTTAATTGCTATGGTTAAAAAATAACCACATGGGAGATGCTGATTTCTGACTCTGTGGGATCTCATGAGATATCCTTTGTTTTATATGCAGATGGAATGGTATCTGGTTGGATTGCAGTTTTTCCTTTTGTGGTGTCTATCTCTCTTCTATTTGGGTCGTGCTTATTTTCCCTTTTTCCTTTTCTGTCTTTTCTGGTCGGGTCCAGCAAAAAGTATTCATTTAAAATAAAAACAAATGAATAAAGAGTTCTGATTATCAAGGACATCTCAGTATATACATATATACATGAAGATCTTCTTGACAAAGCAAATTTGCTCAGCACAATACAGCAGCCAGACCATCATTCTGGTTGCTTTGATGCTGGACAACACATATATTAAAAAAAAGATCACATGTAACTTGTTTTACATAAAGTGTCTGCCAAATGACTACAGAACTAAAAAACATTCTTTGACATTAGCACATTTTTAATTTCTATCCCATATACTCTTCCCATGTGAAATAACAATAGACATATTGTTGTATTACATTACATTTCCCTTATTTTCTCCCTTTTTCTCCTCATTTTCTCACCACTTACCTACTTATTGCAGTGCTGTTAGTCACCTAGTTCAATACAGCCTATCCAACAAAGTGCCTACCCCTCTTGGTCTAAGTCTTTCTTTAGAAAATGGTGGATTTCCAATTCAATTTTAAAGAGTGGGGTAAGATAATCCCAGTTATTTGTTAAGATGTGTTTGTTACACAGACAGCAAAATCTCACACCTGCTTGGTGGCAGTGTCTTACAAAAGCCATGCAGGAATATGAAAGAAACAAAAGGTTTGTAAGAAACAGAAATAAAATTCAAAGAGAAAAAAATCTGATCACAATTACTATTTGGTTAAGAAATCTGACGACATGTAAGTGTTTGTTTAAGACTGACCCAAACAAAAACACATTTAGACACTTAGACTGTGGGTGGCGAGAGCTCTCTTACCCAAAAAACACACACAAACACACAAAAAAACAACAAAAAACTAAACCAAAAACACTCCAAATTGAGCTGCGAGGACATTGTAGGAGACTGGTGCAGCTTTTGACAGTTCACTCTCACCCCCTTACAGTCTTTACCAAACAGTGTTTGGATCAGGTTACACATCTGTTGCTTTTGTGAGGCAACAATGATACCTGCCACTCAGATGATGGGCTTAGCTGAATGGCCTGTCCGGTGTTCTTTTTCTTGTTGTGGGAACCTGAGGAGGAAAGTAGGTAGCCTTTAATCGTGGGAGAAGCTGCAAGTTGCACTCAATAACTTGAAGACAAGCAGCTGTTGCCATCATTCATGTCATACTTTATAGATCAACAAATGCAGTAATATATGCAAGTTCACAAATTCACCAGGAATGAAATGTATTCACTTTAAACCAATATGCTGAAAGACTCATTAAATTTTATCTTCCTATTTAAAAGATTTGACATTGGAGGCAAAATAATTTTTAGGTATTTAGTTAGTGCTGCAATAAACTTCCCTTCCCAAATCATGTTTACACAGTTGGCCATGCATCCACCATGTTGTTTGCTGTTAAAAATGGTCAGCAACCTCAGGTGTAGCTCTCAGAAGATTTCTGTCTTGATGCTGTTAGATATCAGTTTTTGACACACTAGCTCATCAGAATTTATTAGACAGACTGAAAGGTCTGATGGATCTCTCATGTACTGTTTTAAAACTCACAGATCAACCGGTTTTTGTAAACTCGGATACCAGATCCCCAAGAATCTATTAAATCTGATGTGAGGTTCCACAAGGTCATATTTTTAGCCCAATACCATGTAATACATGTAATCTGTAAATGTTGCCTCTAGAGGATATCATCAGGATACATAGTGTTACAGCTATGCAGATGATACCCAGCTTTACATTACCATGTTGCCTGATGATTTACAGCTAGTTAATACTCTTTTAAACTGTACTCTAAACATAAAATCCTTTATGGCAGACACAGCTGAACCAGGACAAAACTGATGTTTTAATTATCGGTCCCAAGATATAGAGAGAGAAAGATGATTTTAAAAAACCGGGCTATTTTTTTATACTGTGCTGGATATTATTCAACATATCAAAAATGTAAAAATCACTTATAACAAACAATTATCTTAAAATTGTTGCTAGAAATTGTTGCTTAAAATTGTTCTCTCTCTTGCCACCACAGAGGTGCGAATGCAATACTTTAACTACCGGGGATTCCCAAATAGTATTGGATATGTAGGTATAGTTTTTTTATTTCTACCTGATTTTTCCATATTTAAACTTTAACTTAAAAACTGTTTGATTTGCTTTTTAATCTGAAATGTACTCAAACAAGGACACTATTAGTATCAGTAATACCACTAATACCTGTAATACCTGTAATACCTGTAATACTTGCAATACTGTCAACCACAATCTGGCCTCTGCAGTTCACTTCAGACAATGGCATGAACACACTCCATCCCTGGTGTTGTTTTTATAGTTTTTTAGTTAGTTGTTAGTTGTTTTAATAGTTTTTTCATTGTTTTCACCGCTGGCTTCAAGCTGACAATCATCCAGCAATCATTTTTAGTATTTGATATTGTCAGTACCACTTTCTAATATCTGTCAAAATAGCTGTAATTAAATTGGCCTTAGAAAGTTAGTAGAAAAGAATTATAAGAGGAAGCATTCATAAATAAAAAAAATACATTCCACATCTATTCATATTTACTGATCATTAAATGTAATTCAAGCAAATGCATAAACATACAAGTATGCACACCTTTACTGGCCTGCACTTATGAATGTCTACACACACACACACGCAGCCCAACACACACTTTCACTGCGTAATTTATTTAATTGAACCTGACTTTGAATAACTAAACAAACGAGAAAATTCACAAGGGGCACTCGATCTCTTCTTGGATAATGGATTGGAAATTCCTTTCTCACAGGTGCATTCAGGCAAACAAGACTCAGTAATCTTTGAATTGATGAGTTGACTGCATCAAATTTCTCCACTAAAGAGCTGTTGAACCCCCGATACACTATTGGTTGTTAGCCAGACACTCAATTTGCAGACAGAATCAGAACTATAGGTTTGCTCTGGTTTCATTGTGATGTCCTGCAGACATCCATCCATCCATCCATCCATCCATCCATCCATCCATCCATCCATCCATCCATCCATCCATCCATCCATCCATCCAATAAAGCAACCCCAATAACCATCAGGTGAGAGGTGAGGCACACCAAAGACAGGTTCCCAATCTATCACAGAGACGCAAGCAACAAGACACACATTTACTCCTGAGGACAATTTCAAATGACCAATCACCCTAATCTGCATGTCTTTGGGCAGTGGGAGGAAGCCAAAGAGAAGTCCTGCTAACAAGGGGAAAACATACAAACTCCATTTAGAAAACCCCCAAACCAGCAACCTTCTTGCTGTAAGGCTGTGGTGCTAACCACCACTCCACTGTGCAGCCTCGTCCTAAAGACATGGAAAATAAATAAATACCAAAATATCTATGAATGCATATACAATTCTCTTTGAGCACATAACTCTAATACAGTTTTGTAGACCAATACAAAACAGAAAAAAACAAAACAAAGGAAAAAAGAGGACAAACTTTATCTTGAATTAGGTGACAAATTTATTAAACTCCTGCCATTTAATTATGAATCATAATTATTACCAGAGGGAATAAATAATACATGAAACATTTTGCACATAAACAAACATATACATCAGATCCCCGAGGTGCTACAGTTCTTCCTTGGGGGGTTTTCAGCAGAACAAAACGAACAAGTCACATCTGAGAACACACAAATGCATAGAAGTAATTGGACCCCTCGGTACCATTTAAAACAACATCTACATTTTTGCCTAAAATCCCTGTTCAAAAATGTACAAAGTCCTCATGCCCTGGTTCTTTTTCACGTTCAAGAAGGGGTTTGTATAAAAATAAAGTCTCATAAACCATTATATATTTATATATAGATATTTGGCAACAACCAGACATTTAAAGACTCTGAATGTTGAACTTGATTCTTCACCTGAACACACCGAGGTTAACTGAGCAGTGGGATGAGAGCTGAGTTTCTGAAATTTCCAATAGGCTACTGAACGACTAAATATTTTGAGTCTCTTTATGCAGTGTAGCAGTTACTCTAAAAGAGCTTATGCAGTGGTCTCTGGAATTGCTTGCTTTTCAGGAAGCCTCAAAACAACACAAAAAAGAGCATTGGCCAAGTGCTTTAAATGGTTGACCTGTTCTTTCTTCTTTTCACTTAGATCACCAATATTGAAAATATTGCAGTCTGATTTTGACAGCAGTTGAAAGTTTTAGACAATCAGATCATCAGTTTGACTATTTTCCACTTCTTAAGTTCAATAGAAGACACAGGAAAAAGAGTTAAGTTTTGTATTGACCAATCAAAACTGCCCATGATCCACCTCATCCAACCAGGATGCAGGACTGGCAGGAAAATCTGGGTATCCTCCGCTGCTGCCAGTAGAAAGGTCTGAGCTGGGGCCGTTGGCTGCTCCCATGGAAACCCTCACAGTGGCGTTGATCCCTGGTCCGCTGCCCTGGGTCATGATGGAAAGGCCAGAGTCAGGGTAGACGAGGCTGGAGATAAGAGGCTGGTGTCTGGGTAGTGCTTGCAGTGACCCGGGTGACTGGGGAAGGCCGTAGGGGCTGTTGGAACGGATGTCATGGAACTGATCTTGAGAAGGGAGCACGCCATGTTCAAGCGGGAAGGAGCTGTGATTGTTACCCCCTTGGCGGCCCCCCACGGCTGGAGAGGATTCACTCAAGCTGCTGTAAATACCATTAGTATGACCAAGGTCTGACATCGGAGGTTCGTCTGTGCAAACAAAATGAAAAGGGGTATTTGTTAATCTGGCAGAATTTGACTATATTTATTAGACTTTGTATCTTTTACCAGGTGAGCAATTTTACACAATGAACTTTTTCTAGACATTTCTCTACAGAAGGAGTCCTTCATTTATTTACTGGCTTATCTAAATTGAATCAACACAATTAATAGCTTTACTCAGAGGGCAAAGTAAATACATAAATGAGAACCAAGGAAGAGACATGAATATGTCATGTAATGTATGCAGTTTGGTTAATATTATACACCTTGTGTAGTGTTTGCTTGTCTGGTTTCATTGCACCTTTGAGCAAGTTCTGATTTGAATATAATCACACTGTCATATAAAAATGCTGCATGTCAGTGATGTAGATGGAACTGCTTTAGTGTGAAGATAGAAAAAAGGGCATTTAGAAACATTTTAAGGTCAGACAATGCAGACAAAACAGTGGCTGCTTGATAATGGATAGTCATTCTTTATTTCTTTTTTAGCTGGTGAAAAAAAAAACCTGTTAGACCTACATTTATGCATTTATTTAGTAACATTTGTTTATGAAACTTTGCAAATAGATGGACATGTGTTCTTTTATGGCTATGCTGTGAATTAAACCCAAGCTGCAACAATAATATGTGTGAAAATAACCTCTATTAAAAATGATTTAGACAATCTTAACTTAATAAATCCCAACATAGTGAATAATAATTTTATATTTATAAGGAACTTGAACTTTTGTTTTTAATCTTTCAAGGCTGTTTGAGGAAACATCTGATTTACATCCTATCATTTGGTCCTTTCTCCAACATAGCAAAAAATATTTTTCTTTCAATATTTACTAAAACATGGAATGATAAAAATAGATATTATTAGTATGCCTTTCAGTTCTCTGTTCTGGACTTAAATATGCAAACCCACTCATATTTTAAAATGTTGCATTTACATCTCTCATGACGCAATATTTGTGTAAAGAAACTAATATATTAAATATTAAAATGTCAAGGTGGCTTCACCATCTTTATTGCTTAGATTGTTAATTTGAATGTTTTTATTTTATATTTGCTAGTATTTGTAAAATTGTGATTCTGTTTTAATTGTTAAATGTATTTTATTTGCTGTTTTTACACTTTGTGCTGTTGCTTTAGACTGTTAGACTGCCAGGACATTATAATAAAAGAGATTATTAAGCTCAAAGGAGTCCTGGTAAAAATAAAGATGAAAAAACCTTCAGTAGCCATTTACCTGTAAAAGACACCTCGGCATCACTGTCCATGCCCTCTTCCTGAATGCTGTCCTTGTCAGATTTGGAGCTTCCTCGTGACCTCTTCATATTGCGAAAGTATTGCCCCCATCGCTGCCGCCCTGCATCTTTCTTTAGCCGTTTCTCTTTTGCTCGCCTGTTCTGAAACCAAACCTGGAGGGTGAAACAAACAAAATCTTGTGTTTATCAAATATTTTACTGAGTTCACAGAAATGCTTTTACTTAAAATCATGCTATAAAAGTGATATGAACAACATGAATCAACTGTCTAAGAACTTAACTTGCATTATCTACATCTCCCAGACTACAGAAGATCCACAGCAAATGCTATAATGTATATAATGACTTTCACACACAAGTTTAAGTTTCTTACTTTGACAATGAACGTTTAAAGCATTACAACAAAATTCTTGTTTGAGAACAGGTTGAAAAGCCGTTCATGCCTTTGAGTGTCCAAGATGCAGAATGGTGCAGTGACCCTGCACACTAATGCCACAACCATCCTCCCCTCAATCAGATTTATCACTCATTTAATTAACTTCACTACAGCTTGTCTTCACCCAAAGAAGCAGACACGTTAGCATGCAAGTAAAATCATATGCTCTGCTCGGACTTTGTGGTAGAAGTCTTAAATGTAATTTTTCAATTTTCGCAGAAAATTAAATAATTTTCAGGTATTCAACCCCCCACAGCTTTACATTATTTTTAACGGTTTTCCACCCTGTGTGAACCCTCTTCACCCCATCCCTTTCGCTGCATAATGAGGAGCTTTTTAAGGGTTTCTCTCTCTACTTTTGTCCTTGCAAATAAAACAATATATATGACCAACAGTTAGCAGTGAGGCTCTTCAGCAGCAGACAATATGCGGGGGCGCTTTTAGCATTGTTAACGAGCCTGCACTTAAACCCTGCTGACTTTCACATGGACTTCATTTTACTCCATCTAGCCATAAATCCCCTCACAACAAACACACACACACACACACATTTACACGCACATACTTATTCATACAGTACACTTTTGCCAGATCAGCCACAATTGTCCATTGATAATGAAGTCAGGACACTAATGGAATAGAGCTTAATGGCTAATAATATGCTTTACCTGCACAACCCGCATATCCAGACCCGTCTCAGAAGATAGCTGCTCACGAACGTGGCGGGCTGGTTTTGGAGAGTTGTTGTAAGCATTTTTCAGTGTTTCAAGTTGTTTAGCAGTGATGGTGGTTCGTGGCCTTTTAGCAGTCGAATCCGCCTCTGAAAAAAGGAACATGTAAGCAAATACAGACTGAATCATTTAGAATAAAAAAAAAGATATTTTTAATGCATATTTTACACATTCTGTTGTTATCTTCAACACATATACATAAACAACAAAAAAAATATTCAAGAAAAAGCATATAATGATGAAGAGCACTGATCTAACATTCAGCTTTCTAATTTTACATAAATTAATAAGTTCTGTGCTTATAAACCTCAGTTTGGCACTGTCTGTCTAATTGCATCATGTCTGCACATCTGTTCGCCAGCACAGCAAAATAAAAAAAAAAAATCATCAACCAAATGGATGCTGCCCAAGTAATTGCACCCTGTCATTAGTAAAATAAACGTGTGTGTTTTCCAAAAACTTGTGTTAACTTGCTGCATAAATCAGCACAGTAAATTCACAACAAACAGATGGGGGTACATAACTTATACTGTCCCACCATGCCGGCTGGGATTTTTAGTAACTGAGTGCTGAATTACTGACTTTTAACTCAGTAGGGAGCAAGTCGGCTAAAAACATAAGGTTTACAAAATAAGGTTTAAATATTATGAAGGAAAAGGACAAATTGTGTGCATTTAATCCTACGTACATACATTTTAAAGAGGTAGTGTGTAAATGATGCCCCAATAAAGCATTGAAAGTCCAGAAATAATAATGTTTATAGAGCTTATGATAGTTTAAGCTATAACAAATTGTAGTAAAACTCCTTGTGAATAAATAACATTTAGATATGCAAAGAAACAAACAAACAAAAGTCATTTATCCCCAAAATAAAACGATTTATAAAACATTTCCCCCCTGGTGCACTTTCTATTATTCAGAATGCTTAATTGTTTTAAGCTAAGATATTCATTGTTATATTAACTCAGCTTTTTATGCACGAATGAATGAATGAATATAATAATAATAATAATAATAATCTTTCCTGTACAGAAATGATCTCGCATCCAGTTTATGGGCATAAGGAACAGATATGTAGCTAAAGATGTCACCCAAAGGAGTCACTCGGCATCTTTCCTCATACGGTCCTCACATAATCTTCCTCGCACCATACAAAGAGTTATTGAAAGCTGATCCTCTGAAGTGCAGAGTGCAAGTGCAAGCCTCCAGCGGCCTGCACTTCGCGCAGTTTAGTATCGATTGAGTTGCAGGCAACGATGCAATTAACGCGGGTGGGTCAGAGTTTATGGATGACCTCACTGTCACGTCAAACGCACAATTCCAGGTATATAATTAGTGAGTAATAAGTCTACACACAGGATTTCATAGTATGTAGGTTTACCTTGAGGTTTATTTACAAGCATGTTCAGGTTATTGATGAAATGCTAAGAGCAGCTTACCTCTTTGTTTGGCAGTCTCGTAGTCGGCCTTGCAGACCAGCCTGCTGTCCTCCATCAGATAGTACTCGTCACCTGTGGCCAGCTGCCGCTTGCAAACAATGCAGGCAAAACAATGCAGGTGGTACACGAAGTCCTGCGCTCTCCTCACTACTTGCGTTGGCGGTATCCCCTGCTGACAAGCTGCGCATTTGGTCCCGAATCTCCTTCGGGGAGATTGCAGAATTTCCATCAATACAAATTATAAAATTTGATAAAGGAAAGATTATATTGTACGCTTGATTTCGAATCTGAAGGCAACTCACTTGAAAAAATCGTCTTTGCAGTACACGCTGTCACCCCTGCTAAAGCACTTGTCCGCAAGTTGCGCCTGGCAGTCGCTGCATTTTAGGCACTTGCTGTGCCAGTGGCGATCCAGCACTTTGAGGATAAAGCGGTCTACGATGTGTTGATTGCAGCCTGCGCACACTGGGATTTCTGCAACAAAAGAAAAAGAAACCCCCCCCCAAAAAAATGGGTTAAGGTGATAAATGACGCAAAGAGATCCAGCTCATACAGTGAACGCATGCTGGTTTACTGTAGTTCCAGTAAGGACATTATCTGACAACCAGCACAAAAAGAATACCACAAGGTGGATAAACGGCTTTTTTTTTTTTACCTTTATTTTCTCTTCAGCATATCTCCTTTGTCTCGTTGCCTTTTCCCCTTTTCGTACGTTTTCAATATTTTTTTTCAGATTATGACTAATTTGGAAAACTACGCCTGAACCTATGTCAGATAAGCACCGCAGCTCCTAAAGGAAAAATAGGATTAAGTTTGTGCGCACACGTGTGATAATAAGCACACATCTGCTATATAATATAAGTAAAACATTATAATAAACTGTAAGACTAGTCTCACTTTCAAATGTGTGTTTTTAATGTGGAATTGTTAGCAGGCTATTCTATGTGATCGAGGAAAAAGGCATTTGATCATTGATCCAGGCACAGATATGTAGTCGCCACGTGCTTGAAAAAGAGTTTATGACAAAAAGTATTTTACACAATTTATCCATTTAATTAATTTGGAGGGACCTCAATGAGTTTAAGCATTCCTAAATAAAAAATTATGCTAAAATTCTGTTAAGTAACCATTAATGGCGACGGGAGATGCCCACTTGTTTAATTATAGCCCGTGAGATCAATCATAGAATAGGATAACTTGAAAATAAATTATTGCATTGCATGCCTCAGCATTGGCATAGAACGCGTTTTGTGCACAAAACTATTTGCTGTCTTTAAAAAAACGTTCATCAAAGGCTTTACACATGTCAAAAAGGGATTCATTTCAAAGTTTATCTTAAAAAACACATTTTCTCAGGCATGGAAAAAAGTAAAAACCAGAAACATAAAAGTAAAACCTCTAATGCGGTTATTTATGCTCCATTAATGCTGCAAGGAACAAAACAACAGCCCAGGTAAAACAAACATATGAAATAACAGATGAGACGTTATTTGGCCTGTGTATTATTAATTAAAAGAAGCTCGACCACTCCATATTTCATCCGTGCAAGGAATCGCACCCCTATTGTTTTGCGGCGGACAATTCATGAAACATTGAAGAACCATTTCGTCTTGCATCACCAACAAGCCCTGCATAAGTGCAGTGGTGGCCACGTCAAACGCAGGTGTATCCAGCCCATCATTAATTCAGTGCGCTTGGTAAAACTAGAAAGCTGCGGCCTGTGGTCTCAAGGTACAAACCAAGCTAATTGCCCAAGCAATTAGCTCACCCTTCAAGGCCCACTTAGAATATTGAAATGATAAATATATCATATTAATGACATCTTTTGGTGATTGTTTCCCCGTGTTGACAGTGGTGGGGAGTTATGCAAATAACCCCATCAGGCTACAATCGGTAAAAAAAAAATGCAAAAGTGTGATTATGATCGCTGAACATTTACTACAATTATTAGCCGATATTATAATTAACACCATGACTTTCTTCTACTTGTGTAGTGCTACACAGTAAAATGCCAAACTGAAAATACGTATAAAAACACAGTTCTTGAATTCAAGCAATGTTAAAATTGACTTAAACCCCTTAATCATCTAATATTAACTAAATGTGTACAATAATTTGCTGGGATCAAAAGTAAACACTTGAAGCACGGACTTCCAGTGTCGATAAGCTATTTTATGAGACAATAACACAACATGCTCTCGGTCTCAATCTGAATTTTCTCTTCTAAGAGTAACCTATAATAAATCTTTAAAAAAGAAGCGTAGGCTAGGCCTACTAAAAATCGAAACACCCACATTTTTCAATAGATGCCCAACAGACTGAAGCCTGTCTCATAGCAAGAGGCCCGTGTTAAGGCCAATGTTTTACATGCAAACTTATTCAACACTAACAAAAACGTCATATAAATCATTTAATATTTTGTCTTGAATTTACCTTTACGCAACTCCTCACTTTGCGACAGAAAAGCAAATAGCATCTCAGTGTTGTTTGGTCCCTCTTTGGGAGAGTTGCGCACACCATGTCCATCCATTGCTCATGATTTACGCTTACATCAACGCAAACCTGCCTTGATGCTGTCTTTCCACACACAGACGCAAACACGCGCGCATTCACACGCACTCATCAAGTGTTCTCGAATTTGCGTATTGCATGGATCCCAAAGAGACCACAAGCGCGCGTGGGTGCAATGGAGTTTGCTTTTATGCTTCCCAGTGTTGAAGGCTGTGCAAGATTACGCCTCTCCGTTTCCCGGGTGACAGGGGAGGTAGATCAACATCACCTACTGAGTACGTTACCCGGAAGAGGAATACCAGAGGAGGTGAGGGGAGAAGCCAATCGCATTGAAGCTCTGAGGGACGCATTAAAGTTATACTGGTAATTTCTCCATGCAAGAAGAAAATGCTCTTTTGCCTTAATATGCTCTTTTTGTCAACACCTAAACACACATTGTTTTCTTCAGCTCTTTATAGCACTTCCTGATAAAGAGTAGGCCTATAGGCTACTTTGTTCTGCGTTTAAATTCCCACACTGCGAACAATGTGGTAAAAATGGATCCCCCGTTGTTCCATAATTTCTATACATATATATATATATATATATATATATATATATATATATCGAGAAAAAAAAGTAGGTTCCGTTTGTGGGT
>JBAMIG010000020.1:8647350-8664614 GCA_037177335.1 Kiunga ballochi
CCAGGACTCTGGTAGAGAACCTGAGCTTGAGATGAACAACCACCCGCCCTACCCAAGGGAGATGGGAGGGTGGGTGAAGGAGTAGTTTTTTTTTGTTTCTATATATATATATATATGTATATATAACTCCATCACCCCCCCCTTCCCATCTCTCTTGGGTAGGGCAGGTGGCTGTTCATCTCAAGCTCAGGTTCTCTACTAGAGCTTGAGGGTCCTGCGCAGTATCTTATACGTGTGTGTGTTTCTCTATATTTACTTTAGTTACCTACTGCCTTGCTATGCCTATGCTTCAGGTGGCGTATCAAGGTGCTTTTTGAATATTGTTATCACTTCCAATTTTGTGTATAGATTTATGTGTCGATTGAGAGGCTCAGAAAATCTCATTATTATATGACTGAGCCAAAATTAAGTGACACAAGGTATGTCTCCTGTTTTTGGAAGCACTGGATGCAATGTCCGTCTATGCCTAAGTTGTTATGACTTTTTTCTCTTTTTTTAATTGATATGAACAAATGTGTCTGTAATAAAGATGAACTGGACTGAACTATATATCATGCAGCGCCAGCTTGTCGGCACTAAGTAACTCTGAGCATCTTTAAAGTTGGAAAAGGATGGGACTATGAGTCATTCCTTGTCATTGTAGGCTAATTGCATTTGGTTAATTGTGTTTTTCATGAAACTCAATATTAAGAAATTTAATGCACGTTTACAGCTATTACTATCAAAGAAAACAAATGCATTTGTAACATTGTTAATAGACTTTTAGCGTCAGGGCATCCTGTGTTTTAAAGTTACTATTAAAGGGCGGATTGGCAAGGAATAAGTCAAAGTCTGGTCCTACTACTTTCTCATATTTGTTAAAGTTAATGTCCTGGTAATAATCAATCCTAAACTGGAAGTTAATGCGCTACTAAAGCTGTAATTTTCAGACGTGAAACCCATACTTTGCTGTTGCTCATCAGCTGAAAACAAACGATGAACCACTACACAACACGTGACGTGTAATCGGGGGAGGGGCTGCGCGTTTTTATGGCTTATTTGCACAATACCTCACATCCTCGGAGGCTGCCATTACTGTGCCGAATGAAAAAAAAAAGAGGAGAGAGTGGAGAAAAACGAGTGGAGGGAGGAGGCAAAGAAGCGGAACTGCTCAAGAAAGAAGAAAAGGTTGTTGCCTCCAGAGGAAGCAATTGTAAAGGGGTCTCGTTGTGGGAGGAAGCGAGCTAAGCGCCTCTATGGCTCAGTCTGCTACTAACGGTGTG
Organism: Kiunga ballochi; assembly: GCA_037177335.1. NCBI lineage: Eukaryota > Metazoa > Chordata > Actinopteri > Atheriniformes > Pseudomugilidae > Kiunga > Kiunga ballochi. Next base: position 8,648,613 of record JBAMIG010000020.1, read on the forward strand.
GAGCAGGATCTGGCCAGCAAGAGACTGCACTCAAGGTAGGAGCACAAGGCGAGCATAGAGGGGTCAAACCTTCTATATAGCTAAAACTATACAAGAGACACGACTGGGAGCGGTTGGAAAGACTTAAAGGAGGGAGGATAGCAGTTTGCCAGCTCGGGGCTTTGCTTAAGGAGGAGCTAGTCAGGGGTAACTTGTCCAGCGAGGCTTTCACTGATTTAAGGCTTCAGACCCAGCCATGGCTGCAGCGAGGCAGCCCAGTTCCGAGCCCCGTCCCTGGCTCGAGACATCCAAATCCCTGTGGCTGAAATGTGCAGACAGAGAGGAGCCTTGTGAGAAGCGGACAGTGGGGAATATAGCAAAGACCAATTGTTTGCAGTATTGACCCATTCACGCTGCACATGGCTTTGCTTTACAGGTCCCATGTGGGTTCAGTCATACCAGACATACTGGGTGATGACATTAAATATCTGCCAGAAAGTTTCTAGTTTTATACGTCATTAATATACAAGGTATCATACCAGTGTTGTTTCTTATTTGCAAATGTCCTGGCTTTGTTTTTAACATGATCAGAGTTACACTAATATGTGCATATAGTGTGGTTTGGGAAGGTTTGATGGTCTTTCATTTTACATAAAATACAATGAACTATTTCTTTAAAAATACTACCTTTTGTCTCCGTTGTGTATCCATTATGTCACTATCAATTCCTATTTGTGTGTCAAGTCATAGCTTAAAAATGTGGCCCTTTTATTTCACACATTTTGAAAAAAAATCTACTAACGCCAGGGTCTTTCACATTTTATAATTAAACCAAATCAGATTGAAAGCTTTGTAATTATGCAAGAACTTAAAACAGAGTTTTAAACATGTCCAAATGAATGGGGTGTGTGGAGGAGGAAGTTCAATATAGGGTGGTTTCTTTTAGGTTTTTTTGTGGTTTTAAAGGAAAATCTACAAGCTGAAGTTGTTTTTATTCTCTAGGAGACTTTTGTGACTAAGGTTTTATGGAAGAGACCATGACACAGAGCAGGCTGCTGGGAATGTTAATAAGTGTTGATCTGAGAAGTGACATTCATAAAGCTTTCAAGGTTGTTAGGTTCTGACCATAGCCACACACAAAGAGAGCACAAATGAAGCGTGACTGGGCCTTCGTACTGGTCTCCACACCGTTGCATTTAACAAAGAGATCAAATTATTACATTCCTGTATAGACTGAATGTTGTTGATATGTGTTTGGGTTAGCATTTATAAAACATAAACATGAGACACAAAGTGGATATTATTAGGATGCCCTTTGTTAATAAACCATTTGTGTGAGACTCCCTTGGTTTTATGTATTCAGAATGCAAAGATGACAAGATGTAATAAACATTCAAAAGATTTTTTGCAAAGCATTTTGATATGGTGACAAATACCAAATAAATGGACATTATCACTAAATATAAATAGCTATAAAAACCTTATAACATTATTATTTCCATCCAAGGCATTTAGATTGTCACCATTTCAGCCAAACGCTTTGTTAAGTTTCCTCTCGCTATTTATATGTTAAAACTCTCGGAGTAATCTGATTATTCTGTAATTTCCCTTACTGTTTTCAGGTTGAGAGAAGGATACATCGGAGTAAAACTATCACTGGAAACATAGTTATGAAAACAGAAATATAAAGTTAAAATGCATCTTTAAATATTACTCATACAAATGCAGCAAATCGGAGACAGTTCTGCTTTAACTGAAGGAGACATGCTCTGCAAGAGGAAAAACATTCCTAGAGAGTTTCTCTTTGGTTTCCCTGACAACAGGCTATGGTAGCCTGTAATTATGGCTGTGCTACTACTCTGAGCTCAGGGCTTTCTTAGTGAAGCCAAGAATAATGGTAGCAGACCCTCTAAATATGAAAAAGAGCATAAAAGGAAACGCTCCTAGACAGCATTGGAATATCGGGCATCACCTTGTAGGATGTATCTTATTTGAGTAAAATTTAATAGATAAATTGACCATAATTACTGCTCAAACAATGATTACAACTGATTGCTGACATAATGCGCATTTTTGTTTCATGCTTGTTTATTTAACAGAAATAAGGAACGACTTGGGACTTTGGTTTTGATTGCAAGTGCTTTACATTGCACAGTCAGTGCAGCCTTATTGTTGTGCTTTACTATGACTAGCATCTTGGTTTACCGCCATCTCATTTATTGGCCTACGTTATAACTGAGTGAAGTAATATATCTTTCTGTCAGGATTTAGTTTGACTATTTTTCAGTTCTTTACAAGTTTTTGCTGATTTCAATTGAACTGAAATCTCCCAGCACTGCTGTCCAGAACGCCACCATGCTGCTATAATGGGACGAGTGTGTCCTAAACAGAGCAATCAGACGGGTAATCAGAGGAGAGAATGGCATCTTGGCACAAAAGCCCTTGCACTCCAACCACAAAGTTAGTAAGAATTGAAGTGGCTGTAAAAAAATACGCTGCCATGGAGACGAAACATTTATTTTGTAGCTTCGTAGTCGAATCTTATTAGGTATGTCCAGAAACTTATTGTTCTCTAGTTTTGTCTTTTTATTTAATGTTTTTCTCTCTGATCTTCCTGTGCACTCTCAGGGTTTTGCACTTCTGTTGTGTTTGTGAAAGATCCAATTATTCTGTATTTCCCTTCAGCTTCTGACTTTCCACTGAGACAGAGAAATACTTTTTAGGGACTTGTAACAGAGAATGTAAAAATCCATCCACCTCTAACTGGATAGATCCAGTTTGTATTCTGTTTTTACCTCAGTCCAGCATTCCTTCCATTGTTCACTGCAAATGCACTCAAGGCCATTTTTTTTTTTACTTCCCCACATTTGTTGCTGAGAGGTTGTGTGAGATCAACCCTATTTTATTTTGTTTTGCTTCATTTACTTTTGTGTTGTGAGCATTTTTTCAAAATTGTATGTTTTGCAAAGCTTTCTGTATGTTTAGCATCTTCCGTTTCTGACTTTTTTAGACACATTGTGTTTAAAGTGTAAATGTTAATGCTCAATTTGGGAAAAAAAGTTACTTTTGTAACTGTGTTGACCTTGAACCTTACCTCCAAAAAGCTCTGATTATTCATGCCTGCTCCACTTTCCTATTTTCACTGGTAGCCTTAAGAAGAATCCACACATTTGTGGTCCTGTTGGTAAATTAATCAGATCTAATTACTGAAATATTCTGTTCACAGCCAGAGTTTCTTATTAAAATTTGCAAGGCTACATAATTTCTTTCACTGTGGCCAAATTAACAGTAGTTATTCAAAGGTAACCCAAAGGATGATCTCATATAATTTTTAGGGACTGTTATCTACATTTGTAACTCGTTCCAGTCACATTCCAGTGTCTGGAAATGAGCTGTTGTTTACCAACCCTTAGAAAGTATTTTTGGAGAACCAGTTCAAACAACAGCAAAATGTATTTATGATGAGCAGAATCTGAATAAGCTCTCTGGCTAAAAGGTGCAGCTCTGTGGTATATGTGTGATTAAATATGGACATTTAAAACAAAATATTAATTTGCTTTTGAAATCTTATTTTAAATGTAGCTAATGTAAAACTGATTTAAGCGTTACATGTCCTTACACTGCGCACAAACTACTCTGATTGTTAGAAGATTTAAAGGGCACTGCTAATTATTGATCCAATTATTTCTTTCAGTATTAAGCTTTAATTCTTACCGCTTCAAAACACTTCAAATGCAAGGTCGCTCTTTTCTAAACAGGGGTCTTAATTTGACCTTGGAAAAAAATTACATTACTTGCAAGTACAGTTAAATTATAATACATCTCTTCTAATTTGTTTTTGTGCTACGGCAATGAGGTAAACAATATAATACCTCATAGGAATGTAATAACATCATTAGATCATCATTTATAGTGCAGGATGAAATGTTCTGTGCCCAGGTCAGGTGCTTGCCAATAAAAACATGTTTTTTTTTTCTCTTGTTAATTTCAATTTTTATTTCTCAAGCTTTGCTGATATTTTGTAGCTCTTCATTTATTATCCTCTTCTAATAATGATGCTTAAAAATATAAATAACCACTTCATGCATTAACCTCAGGACATGAAAATAGTCAAATGTAAAAAACAACAAACACTATGGTAAAAAGAAAACAAACGAAAATAAAAACCAAAACAAACAGAAATGCCTAAAAAACAAGTAATTATGCTTATCAATAAACTGATTTGTTGGCATCTGTTTTTGCGAGGTGTGCACATAATTTTCTGTTAAATTCAACATGTAGCATGAGAAAACAATCGCATTGTTTTGAGTAAACTCTGGTTTTATGCTGTTTTTAGTATCCATATTGATACCCTGATGTGTCAGGCGTCTCTGCCTGTTTGACAAGTCAGTGGCAACAATATGTTTTCTCCAGTTAAAGAGTTGAACTTTTGAAAATATCAAAATATCATTCCCAGAAACAATTAGTCACATGTGGAGAAAATGTTCAGAGTACCTAACCTAAAGTTGAACCATATTCTCTGAGTCAGACTGCAAGAAAATAGGTTTCAGCTCTTTGCTAAGAACACGGACTGAAAAGTTCATGTAAATGAACTTGTGCTGCTAAATATTTCTTGGAAAAGATGCCTTTTTAAAGTAGTAATATTTCAATATAATTTAAACTTTACAGTTTGTGAAGTTTTCCACTGAAAGGATTTTGCCACTATATTCATCATCTGAAGCGTTATAATTCCACAAAACAAACTAAAAAGCTGACGTGTATGTTTTCTGATACTTTTCTTTGTGTGGACAAAATAATTTTTAAATAACAGAAATAGACACTATTTAGATGTTGATACATGATAATTTGATCTGCATTATGACACATAGAAAATGCTCCCATGTCTTCTGAGCATAGCATCATGTAGAAGTGAAGATGATTGCTGAATAAAATAAGTTCAGTCAGATACCAAAAAGAATTAGAGTGATAGATTTAGCAGTTGCCATGGTAACCAAAACACTATAGAAGTGGCAGGGATGCATTTAAAGATCTTTCCATTATTGCATCAATGCATATGTGTTTTTTTTAGTAAACATTATAGAACTTGTTTTGATAAAATAAGTCTATTATCTCTTATAGTTTCACTGTCTCCATTAATTACATTGGCTGCTTGCCTGATTATGTTTCTGTGACTGTCAGCACATAGGTGGATTAGTCAGGGCTACTCACTGCGCTGTATGGAGTCCAGTTAGGAGGTGCAGGTGATAGGATTAGCATTTCTCTGTCTCTTTCATTCTTTATCTGTCTTCAAGCTTGAACTAGCTTTTCCATAACTGTCCGTATGACTGGTTTCAGGTGGAATATTCCCCATGTTACACCTTTCTTCTGTAAAGTATTAAAGGTCGTTGCAGCGGAGTTCAGGTTGAAGAGGATCAGACAACTGGGCAAAGTTTTGTTATGGAGCGCATGAACTTATGGATATAACAGCCGTGGGCATCTCAACATGTTTACATAGTTTGAATTTTGATGTCTTTGCAAAGGAAAAATGCAGTCTAACAAGCTGCTTTTTTGTATCGTATTCTACAATTTTCAAGTAAATGCTTTAAGTTTTAAGTTTTATGCTCAGTTTAAAGAACTGCCATTCATATTTTTAAAGACCTAAAAAACAGATGTTATTCTTGGTTGTTTTTGTTTTGCGGTTTTGACTTTCAGCTGGATCATGTCCAGATTTTGCTGCAGGATTTCTGACAAATTGTTTTTAGCTGTTTGACAATATGGACTGTTTAGTATGTTTAAAATGTCTTAACATGGTATTAACTTTAGTATACATGGCAGATAAACTGTTAACTCAATGAAAATAATTTTATTGATGTAAGTCGTCTTTTAATATTACCGTCATGGCATTTGAATCTTGCCCTCTGACTGGAGCAGAGAAGGCTATGTGTAGACTGGTCCACTCTGGAGCCCGACCTCAATCTGTGCTAAGGCCTTTACACTTGGAGCTTCAGGTGTATGTGGACAAAACGCGAGCCAAGCAAAAACACAGGTACGGTGTGAAAATAGCACTAATACACCTTGAGTAATTTTGCCACTTAGAAGCAGATTTTTTTACCATCTAAATATCTGTTGGTTGCACAAATGTGGGGAAAATCTGACCGAAAGATTACATTGCTAATTGAAATGCCGGTTTATCACAACAATAACTGAATTGAATAATAGATTAGTGGAGGCAGAAATAAACAGCTCTCAGAATTGGGGGGAAAAAAATCCTTATTCTTCTGTCTTTGTGCTGCTCTTTGTGAATTGCGCCTTTGATAAAACCGATTAAATTCAAGGATAATCAGTGCTTATCTCTTTTTTGTGTGTCTGTATCTTATGTGGAATTTAAAGTGCTACAAAATTAGCCGGTCTTAACTTTATCCTGGATTATGCAATGAATGTGGAGTGTGTATTTTATGGGCTGAACACAATAATTAAGACCTGCTGCTCTGATTATGTGTGTGCAGAAATGTTCCTGAATGGTTCACTCAGGACACACTTTTTGCTTACATGCTTTTTTTATGACACATGGTCATTTATATGCGTCATAGTACACATTAGTTGTTTAGCTATGTCTTTGGGTCATAGCATTTTATAACTGTGAAGAAAATAGCAGTTTAATTGACTAAATGAGGTCAACTGTGCTCTAGAGGTTTGGCTTGTTTATTATTTAGCTTTTTACTTCTACATTAATACTTGAGATTATTTATTTGTTTATTTGGTAAGAAATAAAAATTATTGATTGTTAAAGTTGAAGGTATTGACATTCAAAAGCACAACTAGACACAGAAAATAAGCTTATTTTTATTTCATGTTGTCAAAATACACAAGGGGAAAGCAGTACCAAAATTATTGTGCAAATAATAATAATGACAAGAGGAATGCGTGTCTTTACACCACAGAACGACATCAGATGTAATGAGTGAAAGGTGTAACACCTTCTTGAGGTGCTCATCTTAGACTCAGTTGCTAAGGCAACAGTTCACAGAAATGGCTACAGACCTTGTTGTCATAGAGATATGTCCAATTTGTTCCTAACCATGACATGTTGATCTACTTCTATAAAACTATTTATATTCCTGCGCATCTTAATCAGTTATAGTGCATGTAAATGTGTGCTGACTTTTTTATTTTCACATGTCTGCACCATTCAGGATGGAGGCCTCTTGCTTGGAGTTGGCATTGGAAGGAGAACGGTTGTGCAAAGCAGGGGACTTTAAAGGAGGAACAGCATTTTTTGAAGCTGCCGTGCAAGTCGGCACAGAAGACCTGAAGACTCTCAGTGCCATCTACAGCCAACTGGGCAATGCCTACTTCTACCTTAAGGAGTATGGGAAAGCCCTCGAGTACCACAAACACGACCTGACCTTGGCCAGGTGAGGCGTCAGTCTTACAGCTGTGGCATTATATGACTTGTTATTAACCAATCTTGGATTAATTTTCATTTATAAACCATTTATAATTTTTAAGTAATATATTTTAAAAATGGTGGAAATAACTTGCCATATTTGCAGTCAATTTATTCTTAAACAGGAGCTTCACTCATCCCTGAACTGTTAACCTGTAAGTGGAAAGAAGGTGCTGACAATATGTCTTTTTAAGATGCAGCCAGATTTATACATCACTGATCACATGACACAATCTGCCAAACCTTTTGTTGACTGTCATTCATAAAAGAAAAAAAACTGTCAGAAAAGTATGCTGATTGGTTTTGTATCATACAGTCAGAGATAATGGGCTCTTTTTAAATTGCAAAGTCACCAAAAAATTTGGCGACCTTGTAACACTTAGAAGATATGAAACAGGTAAAAAATATACTGGGAAGTTAAATTTTTTGACAGTGAGTTAGTTGAAAAAATTCAAGAAATAAAACCAGGAGACTCTTCTGTAGTAAACGTCTACAACTCCAAGTATGATATTTAAATAGGACATAATCTGGTGTCCTGCAGTGAGCGCAGCTGGTACTCCAGCAGGGAAGTGATTAAAGACCCCAGGGACATTTAGCTTGTTACATTATAATATCACCAGGGGCACTGGGATCTGGTTTCTGCAAGTAAGCAAATAAAATGACATATGTACCATCCGGTTTGAACCCTGTTCCAACATCTTAATGGTTTCTGCTTGACACAGATTATCAGGAGAGAGACATTTTTTTGTCCACCATCAAGTAAAAAAAGCTGCATTTCCTTTCTATTTTCTTCCTTTTAGAACCATTGGAGACCGAATTGGAGAGGGAAAAGCAAGTGGTAACCTTGGTAACACATTGAAAGTGTTGGGGCGCTTTGATGAGGCTGTTGTCTGCTGTCAAAGACATCTGGATATTTCTCAAGAGCAAGGTGACAAGGTAACACATTGGACAACAAAAGGCCATTGCCTGTCTAACACACTGAACACACAAATAAACAAAGGATGGATTAGAACTACCCTGATATCCATTTCTTTTGTCCTAAACTCATATGGCTTTACTGTTGTATTGCAGGTTGGAGAGGCCAGAGCGCTCTATAACATTGGAAACGTATTTCATGCAAAGGGCAAACAGCAGCTGTGGGGTTGCACCCAAGAACCAGGGGACCTGCCTCCTGATGTCAGAGAGACATTGCAAAGAGCTACTGGGTTTTACGAGTATGTAATTTAAAAAAATTATTGGACTAATTGCTAGCTGAAAAGGGTAAAAACTTAAAGTAGATTGTATATAAAGTACATAAATTAGTTTCATCTTCATCATCAAAACCAGGGGACTCTTTTATAAAGCTGCACACCTACAAAAAAAGCTATGTACGCCTACTATAGTCAACTTTTGGGATTTATAAAAACACGACTTTGTGGGAGAATGTTTCTATCTTCACTCAAACTATGACTAGGCGTTCGCACATAATCTGGTAAAATGGCAAACAGCGACACCAGTGGTAGTAGAAAGAAAGCTATGGGAAATTTGTGCAAAATCATTAAAACATGTCGCTGTGTAAATGTACATCAGTGGGCGATCAGGATATTTCCCCCCATATATACAAACATTTAAGTGATGGTTGGATACAAAATGCCTCCCAATGCATAAACTGTTTTATCTGTTCCTGCTAGAGGACATGGCGCGTGAAGCAAAATGATTTATTTTTATTTCCAACACATCACAAAGTGATATACCCCCTTATTTATAAGTATTTTTTGCTTACTCTTTTGGCTCACATTTGTTCCTCTATTACAGCACTTCCATTATTTCAGTCTGCCTTATTGAGCATCTTTTGGACCTACAAAAATAGGTGTTATTTAAACAAGATCATCACCTGCTGAAAAGCTCTGCACTTATATTTAAAGCAGACATTTTTGTTATAATTTAACACAGAAATCTGAATTCCTGAAACAGTATGATAATAAAATGTACCGTTTTCCTTTATAGATTTTATAACCTTTTCAAAATCCCTTTTTATATGTCTGTGTTACATTACTTTTTTTTTTTTTTAGAAAATAACAGTTGAAATAAATAAAAAGAAAACATAACAGCTGATACAAAATATACATGTTATTTTAACAACTATATGTGCAAAATGCAGAAAATATTTATTCCACTGAATATGAAGGGCTTTAAAATTATTACAAACTAGCAAATATGCAAATATGTTTACATGTATGCACTGATACTAAATGTTTGTACATGCCTCTGCAGAATGAACTTGTGTTTGGTCAAAGAACTTGGTGACAGAGCTGCTCAGGGCCGTGCCTATGGAAACCTCGGCAACACCCACTACCTACTTGGTAACTTTGTGGAAGCTATCAAGTTTCACCGTCAGGTGAGTGATCTGCAATGCTTACCCACCATAATCTGACCATTGTTGTACAAACACGTCAGAAATGATCAGCTTCGTACGGTATTTCTGTGTGCCTTTAGTGGCTTGTTTGTGTGTCGTGATGTCTCAAAGCCTCAATAATATAAATCAATCTTTTTGTAAGTTAAGAGAAGTAAAGTGATGACTATAAAATTAGGCCATATTTCACTTAGAAAAAATTCATTATTAATTCATTTATGTTTCTACTCCTACAGACTATAGTTAATCTGATTTCCCTCTGTATATTTATATACAAAATGTGTTTACTGCTTACTGAGAAGAAGATCCCAACTTAGTCTGGTGTTACTTTGGCTGAAATTTTCCATGCAAAGTAACGGGACTCCTTAGTAAATGTAAGAGCGGAGGAATACTTATTCTCATGTAAATACTATACTACTTTTGTCATTTCATTATATTCATTTTGTTTAGTCAGATTTAAAACAAAGTGGCAAGAAAGCTGGAGTGGCATTGCCTGGAAAGAAAAAAAAAGAGGGTAAAGGGATTGTTTAATCAGGATGGAGGAGTTTTTGTTATGCAAAATAAGCAGCTCTCCCGTTTTATTTGTAGTAAATTTGGCCTAGGTGTGTTTGTTAATGTAGCACTGTTTATTCCATGCTGTTACAGCACTCAATGTTCAGAAACTGTTGTGTTCACATTAAAGAAAATAGGAAATGGTTTGTTTCTTAGTGAATTGTTGAAAGTATTGCTTCAGACACTCCCTCCCTGTGTTTTCCTGTCACTCATCATTGTAAACCACTTCTTTCCTCCTAAGAGAAACCAGCCTCTCCTTTGTTTCCCATTACAAATCTATCAGTGAGCAATAAGGGAGAGCTATCTGCCTATAAAGGGAATCGTGTGGAGGGGGTTTGAGGGGCCAATGCAGCAGCTGCACCTCTGGTCAGAAAAAATTGAGACGCCCATGAGTGTTCAGTGTAAACTTGTGAAACTACTTCTTGTGCACTAAGTCAAATAATAAAAAAAAGGAAACTAATATAAATAATTTGTCAGGCTAAGCAAATTGAGCTATTTGTGAAACTTAGAGTTGTGGCACAGTTGGAAAAAAATGTCTTCATTTTAACCTTGCTTCCCTGCCCATTTGCAGCGATTATCAATTGCCAAAGAATTTGGGGACAAAGCAGCTGAACGGCGAGCGTACAGTAACCTTGGCAATGCCTTAATATTCCTAGGACAGTTCAACACAGCCACAGATTATTACAGGTAAGAGAGCAGTCTGACATCTAGTGGAAGGAGAAGGAAGTGAAACTAGTAAATATTTTGATGCATTTCACAAACTGTCATATTTCTTGCTATAGAAAAACTTTACAGTTGTCCAGACAGTTGAGAGATCAGGTGGTGGAGGCTCAGGCCTGTTACAGCCTGGGAAACACCTACACTCTTCTGCAGCAGTACGAGAGGGCCATAGACTATCATCTGAAACACCTGTACATAGCTCAAGAGCTCACCGACAGGTAGAGGCACGATGAGGTCAAATACATGAACATATGAAGCAGATTTTAAAGATGTGAGTATATTCATTTCTCAATAGGGTCGGTGAGGGTCGTGCCTGCTGGAGTCTTGGAAATGCATATGTATCTTTAGGGAACCATAAACAAGCTCTTCACTATGCCCGAAAGCACCTTGAAATCTCCAAAGAGGTGAGAGCTTTTAACACATGCTAAAATTAAACAGGGAAAAAGTTATGTTAATGTTAAATCTTCTCAAAATACAGCAGTTTTCTTAAACAATAGCCTCTTTTGACCGTTGGGAATTGTTTCTATGTCCTTGTCTCTTTCTCATCCTCAGATTGGAGACAGAAATGGGGAACTGACAGCCAGAATGAATGTGGAGCAGCTGATGGAGGCACTTGGTGTTAATGAGAGTGATCTTTCACCCTCCAGTTCAGAGTTTGAGATGCAAGGTAACACCTAAAGTCTGTTACTGCTTTTTGAGGCAGTGGTTTCCTGTGAGTTTTAAAGAGGCAGGCTTTTCTTATTTTCTGTCTGTATGCTGACTGATTTAGATTGCAGTGCTCTAACTTATATTAAAAAGAGAGAAATTGAGGAGGAAGAAGGTTCACCTGAAGTTTGCTTTGGTTTTCTTCAGACACAAAACCTTAACAAAGCCAATTTATTATCTGAAAAAACCAGATAATAACAAAAATGAAAATGATGTTTAGAAATTCAGCTGTAAACAGTCATTTTGAATGCTGCTTATACATCCAACAGCAAAACAATTTTTTGTTCTTGCTCGAGGTAAATGAACTTAAAGCTACTCTGAGTGAATTTTAAACATGGTGGTCGTATCACTTTAGGTGGTCTGGTTTCTCTCCATAGCGGCGCCACCAGGCCCTGATGTCAGTGTTTATTTGGGACAAAGATGGCACCGGGGTAGCTCTTTATTTAGTTGCTGCTGTTTAGTGTGCTGTAGGCTAAGCAGAAAGAACTGGTTTTGTTAAGTCGAAGACTAAATTCTGCCTTTTTTATTTTTACTCCTAATCATCTTTAAATGTATAGAGAATAACAAATACAAAGAAACCATTTAGAACAATTAATTCATTAATTAATTGCTGGCAAAATAAATAAAATCAAATCTAATAATGTTAAAAAAACAAGACTTTATTAAGTGAAGATTCAAACTTGATGCGTACGACTCCTTTCTATCAGTTTTCCTTTTTTTTGATCAGATCTCTGAAACATTGTGCAAACATGCAACAAGTTGGAACACAGCTTAGCCCTGTTTCGCTGCATACATATGTGTCTAAAAGAGAGACCTGTATTTGTGCCGAATTCTGCTGTGGTCATGGCAAAATGTCTGAAAGTTGATTTTATATGAGAGCAAACAACAGAATTTAGCTCAAGTGAAGATGAAACAAGCACTAAGGAATTACTTTGAAGCTACATACATTATGCCATTTTAATTTCTGTTTGACAAACAGGATTTGTGGGCTTCAGCAAACTAACCAGATTGTGTGTGTGTGTGTGAGTGTGTGTGTATACACAGTGGCCATTTTAAATGTAAAACTAATTTTAGGTGAGACAGTGTCTATGTTATGTCTGGACCAAGGCTAAATATGATAGAAAGTTGGTTTCCTTTCCTCCTTTTGTTCTTTTATGGGTTTAAATAATCATCTGCCTCACAGATTAACACATTCGAGCCATTTTATGATGTGTAATGAAGGAGCTTTAATATCTGCACAATCTGCTTGCCTTTGGGTGTTTATGTTCATGAACTTACCTCAGGGCAGATACTCACACCCTCCTCCTACATTTCTCTCTTTAGAGCTGCAAAGGCAAACAGATGCTTATTCAGTTTGTTTGCCTGGCTGTCTGCCTCATACCCACATTGAACATCATATGACCCCCACTGACATTGGACTGAAAAAGGGGGTGGGAAACAGATGGGAAGTGTAATCTAACTCATAAAACCATTTTAGGCTGTGTGAGACAGTTATAAAGTATCATATCTTAAGCTGATGTGATGTAATGTGTATTTTTTACATTTTTTGTAGGCGCAAGACCTAAAATCTCTAAAAGAAACAGCATGGACAGCGTAGAGCTGTGGAAGTACTCTGCAGATAAGGTGATTGGACTTATTACTCTGAAGAAAATGTACATGTCTTTGAATGGTAAATGGTTTTGTACTTGTATAGCACTTTTCTACACTTTAGTGCACTCAAAGTTATTTAACTCTATTACACACATTCACCCATTCACTCATACAAACACTCACACACCGCTGACACAGCACCGGAGGCAACTGGGGGTTCAGTGTCTTGCTCAAGGACGCTTTGACATGTGGACGCCAGAGCTGGAATTTGAACCACTAACTTTCTGGTTAGGAAATGACCTGCTCTACTAGATGTGCCACAGCCGCTCCATGTGTACTTACTATTCTTTAACAGTGCGCTCCATTATTACAGAATGGTGACAACCAAGCCTTAGAAAGTATACCAAGGAAATCCAACAGTCAGATGTCACAACCTGGTAAGAGAAAAGGTTATTCTGACAGTCAGTCATCGGATGAACGACCCTGGTTGGACTCTCCCATTGACACTGATGACATCACTGTGCAAGTCCCGCCTCCAGTGTCAGTGAGTAGTTACAGCTTAACTACTTTATTACATCTTTACTTTGCATCCTCCTTGCTGCAGCATTTTAATATTGTGACTAATCATCAGCTTTCAAATGATTGATATAGCAGCTTTGTTTATTAGGAATTTTCATGACACTCATTTTGTGTGTATCTGTTTGGCAATTAACCTATTTTTACTATAACCATGGTATGTGATATCTCTCTCTCTCTCTCTTTTTATGCAATAGTGAGTTAACTGTCAACTTGACTTTTGATATTTTTATTTGTAGTTGTTGCAGCCTCTGTTTTTTTTTTTTTGCCCTGCAGCCGTATAACCATAATTGATCTTGTGACAATGTTCATTGTTGAAATCAATGACCAACAGGCTAAAAACAAATGAATTAATCAATAAAGTTATATAAAAGAAATGATGGAATTCATCAGCTACATTATGTTATTTAAGTAAGATCCAGACGTAAATGTTTTTCATCTTGATGAAACTGAGATTATTTGCCTTCTAGCTTGTGACATGTGAACAGTAGCAGTACATGTTGTTGTTGTAACTTTTGTGCATTGCTTTCATCTAAAGATTTAGTTAAATATCATCTTTGGACAAAGACTTTTTTCTTGTTCAAGTTGACTAGTTTCTAAAAATTGGATATCATGGAAAAGATAAAATGCTAAAAATGCTGTGTATGTTTTAGGCAGAAAGTCATCATCAACGTCATCATCCTCATCATTATCAGGTGATGATCCATGTAGAAAAACAGAAATAAATGAGCTGCTTTGTCCTTCTGCCATAGTGATTATAATCTTAGTAATTTGAGTGTTTTAGGGACAGAAAATTGGTAGAACATTATTTTTCTTTATATAACTGTCAGTGTAATGACGGTCAGTGTTATGTTTTTATGCAACTTTCTGTTTCAGAATGAATCAGCTCTTGGACATCTAGTTGTAGTTTGTTGTGGGTATAAAGGTGACTTTATCCACAAAAAACTTGCTATTGTTTGCAGAATTGTTTGAATATTTATTAAATAATTATACACCCATGTGTAATATTCAAAAAGGTTTTATTTACAGCAAAGAAAGCTGTGCAGCTCTGCCGGTATTTATCTCAGAAGCAGAAGTTTAGATTTGGGACAGACATATTTAGTTCAACACTTGTTTTGGTGTCATTAGTGGCACCTTTACAGTAAATAACAGATTTTTAGTTTATCTGTAGTGCAGTGTGTTAAAACATTTGAAGCTGATCTAAGTAAACACAACAAGACATCACCTGTCTAGGCTACAACTTTGTGTTCTGCTAGAGTAAAAATAGGGATGTATTTATTTATTTATTTTTTAACTCTAAGCTTGGTATTTGACTTTGACCATCTTTGGCTCTCTAAAGTCAGAAGTGCATGTACATGTGGATGAGCAGGCAGGATGTGTGGAGACAGTTAAAACCTTAGTTGGAAACATAATCTCAATTTAAATATGGAATAATCTTTCTAATGGTACCAGAACATGGATCACAAGGAGCTCATCTCACTGACAACACCATAATGACAGCTAGACTAATGTCATGTAAGATGTTGACACATTACATCCAGTTACAAAACAACATTTTCTACTGGCTTCTGATCTCTGACATTGTATTAGATTAATCAAAAGAGCTGCTCAGTATAAAAAACACGCAATATGCAATTTTTGTTGAATAGTGCAATAGAAATATCACTTATGTGGTGTATATCCTGCAGATTGGAGGAGTATTAGCATTTCTGCACCTGTATGCCTATTAGATGTAGAACATGCATTCATCTGAACTTCCTCTAAGTAAATCACATACATTTTGACACGTCTGTGTTTGTTCTGTTTTAAACATGAATACACATGGTTTAGTAACAATTGTTGAATCCTTACTTTATGGTGTTGCTGTACTGTTTTTGATAAAAAAAATAAGGACAAACATGAATGTGAACTGCAAAGTTAAGGCAAGAAAGTTGAAATTGAAATTTTGATATATAACAACACAAATAAATACAATTTTGATAAAAATTTTTATTACATGTTATTTCTAAATGCATCTCCTTTTACAAACAATACAATTTTTTTATTATAATTTAATACATTA
>JBAMIG010000020.1:8668532-8691218 GCA_037177335.1 Kiunga ballochi
TTTTTTTTTTCCTCTTGCCTCTCAGATCCTTCAATTACCACTTCGCCCCAGACTGAGGAACTCTTTGATTTGATAGCTAGCTCTCAGAGCCGCCGACTTGATGATCAGCGTGTTAATGTTGGTAACCTTCCAGGTCTTAGGATTACTCACAACAATCTTGGACATTTGGTCGGTGAGGGAGATCACCAGGAACCCAGCGATGACTTCTTCAACATGCTTATAAAGTGCCAGGTTAAGACACAATCACTATACAAACAAGTTTCATTTAGATGTGTGTTACTAGTCTACATTTAATGACAGATATAAAACAGCTGATAGTCATTTAGACTTGGGGCTGCACTGTGGCCTCATAGGACAAGGTTGCTGGTTTGAGCCTCGGTTTGGGGAAGGTCTGAACAGTGGCCATTCTGTGCAGTTTGCATGTTCTCCTCATGTATGTGTGGGTTCTTCCCGGGTACTCTTTCTTCCTCCCACTGTCCAAAGACACGCACATTTGTTTAATTGGTTATTCTAAACTGTCCATAGGAATAAATGTGGGCGTAAATGGTTGTCTGTCTCTCTTTGTTGGCCCTGTGATGGACTGGTGACCTGTTCAGAGTGTACCTCGCCTCTCACCCAAAAGATTGCTGGGATAGAGGTAGAGCTAGAAGGCTCCAGCTTCCCTTAATTGGATTAAGTGGTTAAGAAAATGATTGACTGACTCATTCAGACTCGTTTGCTTCTATGCTAAATCCATTAATCTTTCTGGCTCCAGTCCTCAAGGATTGATGACCAGCGATGCTCCCCACCAGAAGCAGGCCCTCATGCTCCAACAGTGCCTGACGAGGACTTCTTCAGTTTAATCCAGAGAGTCCAGGCCAAGCGTATGGATGAGCAGCGTGTCCAGCTACCCTCAGATGACCAGGCCAGCCCTCAGTCCCCCGATCCAGAGGCTCCTGGTGATTTCTCCAGTTAGGACTGCAGAAATGAATAAAATCTCAAAACTTCATGTCAAAGAAAAATTGAACAGAAGCAAGAAAAAGATAAGCTAATAAGCTAATAAGAGCACTGAAGGGTAAACTAACAGGATTTCTAATAATAAGATAAGTTCCATGTGCAATAGGTGGTGCCCTGTTAAATGCTTGATTTATTATTTACTAAATATGTGCAAATATATTGGGAAAACAACTTTAACTGGACAATGGAGCAAGAGATTAGAGTGAGACATTACAAACATGAGGTACAGTGTATGAGCTTAATATAATGCCTTAATCAGAATGACCCATTTCAGACCCAAGATTGTATTTCTCAGTTAGATGGTGGGCAAACCGTATGATATGGACAGCTGAGTTATTATATTTCTTTTTGTTTTTATAGACCCAGTGTTTCTTTAAAAATGGCATCTGAAGTTTCAATGCACAAATATATTTGTTAGTTTTAGACCAATTTATTTCACTAATGTGCTGATCAAAGCAGCTTTTATTATTCTGTTTCTTTTGTGATTTCTACTGCTCATATAAGAGTGTTAATTGTTCAGTAACAGTATTAAGGTTGTGTTGATCAAAACCGCGTTGGTCACTTTAAACTCACTAATGGATAATCAGACTGCTTTTTCCCCTTCACTTTAACAAAGTGTTTGTTTGAGAGTAAAAACTGTATGAAAAAGGATTTATCACATAAATGTTATTTTTATGCAGTTAAAAATGAATCTTTTTACATTTTATGCAGTAATTAAGATTACTGAGTGAAGGATATAAAATAGCTGTTTATTTTATAGATGTGTGGTAATTTATGCTCAATGTTTCTGCCTGGCTTTTAAAGTAATGCTTTCAGCTGCCTATTTAAATATCTGACGGCAAACTGCTGCTTAATGCCGTTAACGTTGACGTCGAAGTTGACTGATGCCACAGACTTGTCGTAGACCAGTCTAAGACCATAACTCTAAGCTGTGTTGCTAGTATACTGCCTCTCTGTGGCCAGAACCTTTATTACCTCTGTAAAATTACAGGTTGCTCTCTGTTAAAACATTATCTCCTGTTTTGTTCATTTGTTCCATAAATGTGGAGATTTTTGTAAAGTTTAACATGCTTTATCAAACAGGATCAATTTTCATGTAATTTCCAGGTACAAACTACATGTAGACAGATTAAACTGGTCAAGAGCTTAAAGAATATTCCCTCTACAGAACATTTATTTTATGGATATGATATGGTACTGAAAATATTTGACATTGAGGCTTGCTTTTTTTCAGAAATAGTGCATACCTCATTTGTATTTCTAGAGATTAGAAACTTGGACCCAGGTGGATCTTGTCATTTCTGATTCATCTCTTTTATAATCAACAAATTGGGAGCTACAGTTAATATATTACTTTTCTGTCTTTTATTGTGAAATAACATTTTTAGAAAATACCTGGTACGCTTCTAATTGTTTTTGCCATAATTTGTACATACAAATATATTTTGTATTTATGTTTCTTTTGAGGACATGAACATGTTCTTTCATGCTTTTAATAAAATGTTCCAGATGTTTATTTGGATACTGTTTAGTTTGGATTGGCTTCGAGTGCCACTTATCTGTATGACACAACAGTGCAAACACACCTGGGAATTTGAGATGTATCTAATATCCACATAATCCACTGAATTAAATCTGATTTTGAGGAACAAAACACAAAGGGTTGTTCAAACCTGTTGGCCAACTGCAACTACAGTTACATAACAGAGAGGATAGGAATGTAACTTGTTCCAGTAGTTACTGCTTAGTAGTAGTGGAAGTAAAGGAAGTGTATACTTCCTCATAAATGTGCAAATTTGCAGCACAAACAACTTGTGACAAGTAATCCAGAAAACATAAAGCAGTATGAACACAAGTCACATACATCAGTCACAGATCTGCCCTCCTCCCTGCCTCTAATTTCACCCCACTTCCTCTATTCACCCCCTTCCCCTCCCTCCCTCCTTTCATGTTCTTTCTTGCACATACCCACAATGCAATGTGATCTGAGCAGGCTCGGCTTAGCTATAAAAGGGCATAGCATGGGGGAGGGAGGGCTGCCGTGCAGTAGGAACTGTGCAGACATACACGGAGATCCAGGGACAGTAGCCCCCCTTTGCTCTGGGATCTAAAGCCACAGCTCGGAAGAGAGGTCAGTACAGGGAACAAAGACTTTATAGAAGGAGAGAAAGAATGTCTGTGTCTGTTTCGCTTTGTGTGAGAGAGAGAGTGGAGAACAGGGATGTCAACAGAAAGGGACTGGGCAGACTGAGTGGGCTGGGCTGTTTAATAGGATGGAAAGTGGGAATAACAGCCAGGGTGCTTATCTGTAAACTGTCATCTGGTTTCTAGACTAAGGTTAGGCACCATTTAAAGTGGTTAACACTCCAGATGATGAGACATGTCTATGTTGTGCACAGACATGTTGGTTTAGTGTCACCCATTGAGATGTGTTCAATGGGTTACATAATTTTCCATTAAAGAAATGCACATTACTAAGACATATTCCTATTTCTCTTCTGTGACATTTCAATATAGATGGTCTGCCTCCACTTTGACAACATGTCCACAGTCTCTCAAACCTTCAGACATTAAAGGTCATTGTCATACAATGCTATTTATTTATGCTCCCCTTGCCCCCATAATCAACATTAACAGCTGATTCCTTTATGAGTAGCACTGATTCCTGTGTGAAAATGCTTTACAGCGAGGTGACCGCTTTACAGCACCATGACATCCATAACAATCACAGCTTGCATCAAAATGTCTCATGCTCCATCTTTTCACAAACATCACAGAATATCTCCATCTGCCCTGACGTCAAAGGGTCCCCTGTTCTCTCTCTTAAAGGGACAGTGCTCTCAATTAAACTGCGGATTACCTTAGTAACCATCGGGTACGCACAGTGAATGTACTAACAGATGATATGACCAGAGTAGTTTTGTTGTCACTGCTTTTACTTTCAGAAGCGGTAAAGCAGGGATCCATCTCCATGTGCTTTTCTGTGCTTGACATAATATATCTTAACAGCTGCAGACTGAGTGAGTCTTTTTATAGCAGCATGTTAAAAAACTGTAATAACACATGGGAGGGGGACATGTGAGATGGACTGATGGGGTAAGGAATTGTAGTCAATCCAGGATCTTTGTATTTTGTTTCTAATTGAGAACTTTAAAATCACACACACCAGGGTATCTTCACTGCTCTACAGGTGCTCCACAATGTCCTTACTTATTGCACTTATTTAATGTTAATTACATTACTTTTGTTTTAGTTATACATTCATCTCCTTGACCCTGAATTGGACAAAGCAGTATAGAAAATGACTGAATGAATAATGCTATCATAAATTTTAATGGTTATGATGTGAATGAAGAACATGATGAACAATAATGCTTTGCATGGTTCCAGTTTGACCTTTGTCACATCTCAAATGTTAAGGAAGATGTATTGAAGCAGTAATGTAGCAAAAATTTAACATTTATTTTTCTCATTTTTGCAACCAAGAAGTAATAAAATATTAGTTTCACCAAGTTGGACTTGTCTCGCATGCCAAGGAGAGGCCAACTGTATGGATGGCACCATAATAGGCCAGAGTGGGATTCCCAAAGAGGCTCAGTGCTG
This sequence comes from Kiunga ballochi, assembly GCA_037177335.1. Taxonomy (NCBI): domain Eukaryota; kingdom Metazoa; phylum Chordata; class Actinopteri; order Atheriniformes; family Pseudomugilidae; genus Kiunga; species Kiunga ballochi. The sequence goes on from JBAMIG010000020.1 coordinate 8,673,132, forward strand.
ACTCAGATGTCAGCCTCCAAGTGACATTTACACTGACCATGGGGTTAATGTCTGCTTACATAAAACTGGACACCTGAGACATAGCTCTATCACTGCTAATATTAATTGTAAATCAGAGAACAGGATAGTGGTGAATACAGTCTTGCCTTAATCCTACTATGCTTCTAGATCAGAGCAGCAATACTAAAACAACTTGTACATCTTCCTTGTCAATAAACTATTTTAAGCTGCCAGCTTGTCAGAGGACAAACTTCAAGTTTCCTTTTTTCAAAATAAACATAAAAAATGTAAAGAAAAGCTCATAATAATGTTCCAGACCTTAATTTATTCTTGGTAACCAAGACATTTGAATTCCAAAAAGGGAGTCACTGAGTAATTTAAGAAATCCTCCCTCTGGACTCAAATACTCTCACATACCAGAAACCTCTCAGTTTACTGGGCAACCATAACCAGCAATGTGAGTAATGTATGTAAGCTAACTAGTAGCAAGCACAATAGTATAAAGTGTCTTACTCATAAATGCAAAAATAGAATAGTAAAATGATGGTAGGTAATGATAGTAATAACAAAAGTTCTGACTCTCATCGTGTTATAGTGCTGTGATGTTATAAAATCTGTTTTATCTGCTTCAAATGAAGTAACAACTATAAAGTAAAACATTATTTATTAAATGGCACGGACAAGCTGCTACTTGAAGACAGCTGTAATCTTTACACGCCCAACTTACTTCCTTATTCTTCTTTCCTCAACGTTTAAGTCGGCTAATGAAAAAAAAAACTCACAGGAAATTGGTTGTGGTTTTTGTCTTTTTTTTTTTTAGATATTCTTGTCAAAAGGAACTGGCTGGCTTTAGCAAATTGAAGGTTTTTCAACTACAATTGCTGTAAATTTCCTCACAAGTGGCAGCACTGAATAACCCCACCTGCTACAAAAAATATCGCACTCTTTTGCATCCCCATGACAACACAGGTTTTCCTTGTTTTTTTCTAAATAATCACATTTCTGTCAGTTTGATCAAAATAACCTGCGTTGCCAGAAGTGATGAGTAGAGTTGCCATTAAAAGCACAGAGGCTCTTTTAAAGGTGCAGGTGAAGAAGTGACCTTAGGTTTAGCCTGAACCTTGCAAAATATTTTACAAACAACTCTCAGCTTTAGTACTTTTTTAGTACTTTTTAACATTTTTTTGAAAAAGAATTAAACCACACTGCAAAATTAATAAGAAAATCTAGCATGCATTTATGAATGCAGCTAGAGTTGCAACGCTTCAAGAGCAAATGTCAGAGTTGGTTGCATTTGCAAAATGCCAACATTGATCATTAATTTCTGTCAAGTTATGTTATTTATATTTTAAACCTTTATATTTAGCTACTTTTGCTCACAGGAACACCAACAAAACATTGCACTGATTACTGATAATAACACATTATCTGCTGTTGTTTCCACATGTGTGAGATTACAGTGCATCATAAATGATTAGTTTTACTTTTAAAAATGAGATAACTTTTTCAAGATAATGAGGATTTTTTTTTGTACATAAAAAGGGAGAATTTTTATTGGTAGCTTATTGGGAACATTACTCAGTCAGCTAAACCTGATTTGCTAAACTAATAAAGTTTAAAAAATATTGCCTGTCAGCTTGCTCTTTATGTTTGCCATATAGTCTTTTTTTTGCTGCTAACTGCTAAATAACATTTAACACAACCAATTAATTTGCATTCCTCTCTTTCTGTCTTTTTCTGTCTTCCAGTTGAAAGAAAACACTCCAGAAAAGCATCAGAATGGCAGGTAAATGGTCAATATGCTTCAGTAAAGTTAGTAATGATTTAATATTTGTCTTTTTTAAAGTCCAACACACTTTTTGTGTTTTATTTTCTTTAACCTAATGGCGTTTGATTGAGATAGTAGAGGACTTTTACATTTACTTATGCGTTACTGCCCTCTCCTGGTAGTCTTTGAGAATGCAAGGAGGAGTTGCAACATTATGCGGTACATTCAAACTCTCCCTTCGTTTGCTATTTAATCGTGAAATTGATTGATATCACATGAATTAGTTATTTTAATACAATTTTTATATACAGTTCTCATGATAAAAATATTATCATATTAAAATCACTGCTCATTGCTTAAAGATATATAATTTGTTGTAGTACCTTCTGAACCCCTAGCAACATAATTTTTTAAGGTAGCAACAGTTGCCATGTCAACATTTTGTGTTGGTACAAACCTACACTGAAGCAAGCAAAGTAAAAAGATAAGAAAAAGAGTCTGTTCTGTTTTGTGGCATTTGTTCAACAACCGAAATGGACAATAGATCGACATTGAACTCTGGTTTGTTGGAAAAAAATATGCAGGATATGGAAAAATATAGCCATGCTGTGTATGGAATTGTAACTTCTCATATTTATTTTAATTTCAGATAAAATTAAAGATGCTAAGATCATCTTTGTTGTGGGTGAGTGAACTGTTTATACTTTACAAGCAACACATTTAACCTGCAAAAGCTCATCATGTTGTAATATAATTATGTTTTTCTATTTTTCTTTACCTTAGGCGGACCTGGCTCTGGAAAAGGCACCCAGTGTGAGAAGATAGTTTCAAAGTATGGCTACACCCATCTGTCTTCTGGCGATCTGCTTCGTGCTGAGGTGGCTTCCGGCTCTGAGAGGGGCAAACAGCTCCAGGCCATCATGCAGAAGGGAGAGCTTGTACCCCTGGTAATAGGATGCAGTTTTTAAAACCAGTGCTTTATGTGCAGATAAAACAAAGATGTACTGTCTATCTGAAGGTCTTGTGAAGGTTGCTCAGAATATTTGGTGGCTGTTTACAGGACACAGTCTTAGACATGATTAAAGATGCCATGATTGCCAAGGCTGACGTCTCCAAGGGCTTCCTTATTGATGGCTACCCCCGTGAGGTGAAGCAGGGCGAAGAGTTTGAGAAAAAGGTGGGAATGTATATAAGATGTTGCTTTCAAATTCATTACTGCAGCACTGAATTAAAATCGGCTTAAATTATCTAACTCCATATGATCTTAGATTGGCAAACCCTGCCTGCTGCTCTATGTTGATGCAAAAGCAGAGACCATGGTCAAGAGACTCATGAAACGTGGCGAGACCAGCGGCCGTTCTGATGATAATGAGGAAACTATTAAGAAGCGCCTGGACTTGTATTACAAAGCAACTGAGCCAGTCATTGCCTTTTATGAGGGTCGTGGTATTGTCAGGAAGGTCTGTACAATTGTCATGCAATCACATAACAAAATGTGAAGTGTGAGCAGAAACTAACATGCCATCTTGCTTTATCCATAGGTTGACTCTGAGCTGCCTGTGGATGATGTCTTCGCTCAGGTCTCCAAGGCTATTGATGCATTGCAGTAAAACGACATAACTGGATAAGCTGTGTCTGGTTGTTGTTTTATTTGGAAGAATTTGTGTATATTTTGCAAAGACTAAACCTGAAAAAAACACATAAAATACATATATATATATATATGTATTTTATGTGTTTTTTTCACATAAAATACATATATATACCAACATGTGTATACTGTAGATTACAAAGGGCTTAAATATACTCTAAATGCAGTAGGACAAAAAAAAAAGTTTTAAATTTTAGGTTTAAACACACAAACCAAGTTATTAACTTAAAGCCAAATGTTAGAATATTTTTCTCTATGTATGTAGACTAATTTTCAAATGCCTTGCTTTCGTTCTGTGTTGAATTTATCTATGCATATAGAGAATTTACAACAAAAATCTGCCAATAGTAATATAATCCTATGCTCATTTTTAGTTTTTTTTTTGCCGTTTACAAGAGTAAGTTTGCAAATATATTTTTGAAACACCGTAGCTCCTTTTTCCCCTAATAATAATAATACCCCTTATTTTAAAGCACCTAGTCTGCTCTGATTGGTTAGTTGAATTATAAGAATGGTTCAGCACAATCTTACGTTTGAATGTGAAATAAGACGCTAAGTAAAAAAATATGCAAATATTTTACATGATGATGTTGACAACCTGTTTAAAAGATGATATCTGTTCTGACCTCTTGAGATTTCAGAAGAAAAACACAAGTATAATGAATTAAAATGAAATGAAAAATACTTTATTCCTCCCAGAGGGGAATTCAGTCGACATCGAAAGCAGAAAAGAAAATTCATAAAAACATAATGTGATTTATTCAATACTGCCATATTATTTTACCATTGTGCCATGGAACGGTGGGAAAACTGTTTATATGATTAAATTTACCTTGGTTTCATACAGGCATTTGCAACGACATGCGATGCACAGATATTCTTTCATTGAGATTTACACATGTAACAAAGGTATTTTTAAAGTGACATGTAAAACAAAACAAATTAAAGATCATATATAATGAAGATTAAGCATTGGTGAGAACCTGGTTTTAGTTTTGTGGTACACAGGCTGACATTTATTCTTATAATTTATGAAAACACACACACACACACACAGAGAGGACAAAGAAAATGCTTCTCTATTCATAAATCATGATGAAGATGCCAAAGTCTGTAGACACAACAGGATATGGGACACCTTCCAACATTCATACTCAGCTAATGTTATTACAATTTTTCCTTTAAGGCCTTGATGACCAACTGGTCTTCCTCTGACTCTCACCTCCCTCCGCATTCTCTGACACAGATTCACACGTATTTCCAGCTTGCCAAGCAAGCAGGTATCCGGACTACTCTCTAAGGAGAGCTCTGATCATGACTGTGCTCTGTAGGGATTAGGAAGGGAAAAAACACTGAAGGTGGACAGGATGTGTCCATCGGAAAGTCAATCAGAAGTAGGAGGTGGTAAGCACTTTCAGAAAGTCATTGAGGATGCTGCATGAATGCTAGGAATGTTGCTCGTACTTGAAGGTACAAAACAAAGGGAATAAGCAGAGGTAGCTGTGGAATCTATCACGTACAGCAGAATTAAGTAACAACAAGAACAAAAAAATAACTCAGCTGAGGGAGACATTGACCTATTATGTCTTATGTCGCTGTGAATGTGGATGTACAATAAATATGAGAAGATTAAATTTTATATCCCACTAACACTTTATAATATTAATTAATATATTTTAGCATTTATACCTTATTAGGCCAAGCTCCGACATTAGAGCTACACAATGTCATGGTGGTTAGCACTGCAGCCTCACAATGAAAAGGTCATTGGTTCAAGGCTCGTCTCAGACTGAGGCCTTTGTGAGTGTGCAGGTTCTCCAGTGTTGGTGTAGGTTCTTTTTATGTGCACTGGCTTCCTCCCACTATTACGTTGAATGAACTTTTGAAATTAAGTGAATGTGTGTGTTGCTGGTTGTTTTTCTCTCTGTGTTGCCCTGTGATGCACTGGGATCTGTGCAGGGTGTACCCCGACTCTCACCTAGTGATTGCTGGGATAGGCTCCAGCTACCTGCAGCCCTTCATTGGAATAAGCGGTACAGATATTGGATGGATGGGAAATAATGCTCTGCATTTTACCCTTATCCAGAATTAATAGAAAGCAGTGGGTTGCCACGTTTCAATCCATGGGGAGCAGTTGTGGGTTTAGAGACTTGTTCAAGGGCCCAGAGGGGCTAATCTCTGTTGGTACATGTGGAACGATGCCAACACAGTCTTCACCTTCAAAGATGACAACATATAATGTTTTAGTTAAAGAATGTTTCCTCAGTAGCCCACACATCATCCTCCCAACATCTGACGTTGACCTTGTTAAAGGCTGTTTCCGAGCATAGCGTGACTTCATTTCTACACCTAATGTAATCTCCAAGGATGTTAGAATAATGTCCCACAGATTTTTTATTCTATAAGCGAGGATATTACTTTTTCATGCAAGTTACTGGTGAGGTAACTTAGAGGAGTTAGGATGTTAACATAAATAGGATGTTCCCCACTGAACCATCTTTGGAGAGAGGGACAGATGATGACTAAAAGCCCAATCAGGACTGAGACTTCGCAATATAGAAAATATATGTGGAAGCCAGAGGCATCCCTCAGAAGTAATACCTGTGATCATGTGAATGGTCAACTGCCAGTTTCAGCCTGCATGTGAAATATCAGTTATTTAACTCTGAGAAAAAATGAGGTATGCTCACTCTTGCAACCCAGGAAATACAAATTTGCCTGTCCACTCTGTTATCACCTTCCATTCAGTGTGGACGGATAGTCAAATACCTAAATAAACCCTTTCCACTCGACCCAGATGGTAGCTGTTGCACTAAATTGCATTAAAATCTAAAATGATACATAATTGCAGACAACCTGGTTTTGTGTAGGCTATAGATTGAGCTATCATTTAAATCCATACAGTTTACGACTGCAGAATTACATCACTAAAGCAGTCCCCAGCTTCCATTCAGTCAAGTGCTCATCTCCACCTAATGACCAATTCAGATTTTTCTATGTGGCTTCAAAAATCCTCCCCTCCAGAATCCGATTGATTTAATGACATATGAATAAAATATCCACAAGGCTTCTGAAATAGATTTGGATACACCTATTTCATGAACAAAGCAGCATTTTGTTCATTTTATTTCTATATTTAGGACATAGATGCTCACACATAGAAAACTGAATATTTGTGGACTATTTTAATGTCTACCTATCATATGTTTAAAAATGCTCAGAAAAAAAAATATATGACTCTAGGCTACTTATATCAGCAGCAAATTTTGAAACAGCACATTTTTGTCACAATGCTTAAACATTTTAGCCTCAAAAAGATAGAGAGAGCTTCGGTCCGGCGCTATCTAGGCTTAAAACTTTTAAGGGAGTAACTTTTTCACAATGTAACATGGCAGCTTGTGCATGTGAAATGATGAAATATACCAAATTAAAACAAATCAGATAATTGATTGCAGAAATATTAGCAGTGTGAAGCCTGATTCATTAATAAGTAAGACTGCTGCATCAGCTTTCACACAATAACAAGAAATAGATTTTCAGCCTTGTGAATACTGAATCAGTATTCATGAAAATCCAAGCATGGTTTATGTTTTATGTTGTAGCTGTGTACACTTAATCTAAATGTCTGTGGGATTTAACCTATTTCAGGAATAAAAAATGAACTAACTGAAGTGTTTGGGTATTTATTTATGGTACAGGAAATAGGAAAAAATGACAGGATGGATCAGAAATAAATAATCAAAACAGTCCATAAATTGTAGATATTGCTGGGCTAAATGTAACCCGAATAACCATAATGAAAGCATCTATGCAACCAGTGAGCCATCCATGGAAGAAGGATTAGAGTGCAAAGCATCACAGATAGGTATTTGGGATTTCAAAGCAAAAATTAAATGTGGCCGCTCAATTAACTTACCCTTACTGCACTACAAGCACAAATCTCAAATTTAATTCAAAATGAGATATGATTTTGCAAATGGGCTTTGTCATTTCTCTCCCTGAAAGGGATCAGAGGTGTACATGAAATGTCTTTGTAAAGAAGATAGGCTTCTGTTCATCGTGTATCAGTCTGGGATATTGCAAGTGCAAGGCTAAGTTTCCCCTTGGAGGACGATGAGGAAATGAGGAAGTCAACGCAAACCCTTTATTCTCTCTCTCTCTGCTCTGCTGTAGACAGCAGTCAGCACGACTTACTGGCTGGCAGTTAAGAGACCAAGTGGCACCGTGCGGGAACTAACGTCAACCTGTGATGAAAGACGGTGGCCGATTGTTTCCTGTTATTGAAAAACTACTCGGGGAGGAGGAGGGGGTGTTGGGAGGGGGTAGGCTTCAGTGAAAAGGAATGCAACTGAGGCAGAGAGCCACAGAAGTGTCCTTTAGCAAGTAGCAGAGGTGAATATCAACAATGTCATAGTCTCCATCTGCTAAATGCATGTAAGATACCAAAAGCATCACAGAACACAAGAAAAACAAAAATGCCCCAATTTGGTGTTTTATCCAATGTGACTGAGCAGGTCTAGTTTATTAAGCACATACAGTATAAATACCTAATAATGCAAGGTGTTGTTGTTTTTTACAGCATTGTGCAGTGTAGTGCAATTTGTCACTTGATGCCTGACCTGCAGTCATAAGCTATTTTCATCAGATGACCCTATAATCCATGTAAAGGACACACTTGTAATGCAGATGTTCATCTTTATACACTAATACCAACCAAACAGAGATGGCTTAGTTATCACTTAAATACTTTAGACTGCTGGTGGTTCTGAAAAAAAGATGTGGCACTGGTATAAACAAATTTACTTTCTCACTAAAAGTACCCTGAAATTATTATGAACTATCTTTTTAGAGATAAATAGATTAAAATACTCAAGAAGAAAGTAATGTTCTTATTCAGCCCAGAAGTGAGTCGACTCTGAACCCCTTTTCTGATTACTGCTTCCTCAATGTAAAAGACAGCATAATTTCTGCCATTGTACCTTAAATGGGATCTATGCAAAAGGAAATTAATGACTAGATTAAACAGTTATTTTATACATGCATAAAAAAGAACTAAAATATGGTAGAGGAAGACCCTGCAATAATTTTTCACATTGTCTAGATTTCTGGAAATATTAAGTCAGACTCAGACTTGATTATTATTACATGCCACAATAAAATTGAAAACTGTGTCTGGTGCAAAATAAAAAAAAAATTAAGGAAAAAAATCAATTAAAAAATCAAATAAAACAAACAAAAACTCTTTAGAGTTGAAACCAGAAGCGTTATGGTTAACTTGCAAGCCTAAACTGCAACCTTCAGGACCCGTTTTAATAATAATTAGCTGTAATTGATTTCCTTTGTCCTCTAATCAGACCTCTTTCGCCCAAAGCTGAAGTGTCACATGTTCCTTGAATTAGTTTTTTTTTTAAATATGAAGGGGGTTGCCTATTAAGATTAGTAACAAAACCAATGTGAATAATATAGGGGGAGAAAAATAGAGCTATTTTTGTTAACTCTGCCACTTTTGACATCTCAAACACTCAACACACAACTGCAGCCACAAGATGTAGACAGAGAAAAACAGCTGCTGGATGCTGTGGTTATTTATATACTTTTGAAGCATTGTTAAAGTGTGTGTCTGTTTACTTTTCCCTCAGTTTTTCTTGTCTGCCAATAGGCTTTGTGTGGAGAGTTGATTTAGAGGGAGGATGACTCCTCTGAGTCTGTTCAGCACTGAAAGGATGTTTTGTCTACTCTTTGCATTTCTCTCTGTGTGATGGTGATGATGTAGTCAAATATAAACAACACTTTTCCACAAGAACTTTAAGCTTCTTCTCTCTTATTTAGTTTCATATAGATACATTTGGTGATTTAGTAAAAGCTGTGTTCTTTCATGAAGATGCAGACAACTGCAGACTGCAGATATTTAATTTAGTGGACTCCTTTACAGTGTAAGCTATGTGACGCGGAACTTTATCATTCAGACTTTATTAAAACCTTATTTATATGTGTGGAATATGAGATTTGTACTTGTAAGGTGCAATCAATTTCACATGCATGTGATTTATTCTGTTTTTGTATCTAGCCAAAAAATGATTAACTTACAGGAAGGAAATGCTAGGAGGGCTCAAAATGCCACAAGGTGCTATATTTTGCCCAGCATGACATGCACGGCCTGCTATGGAACAGAATTCTTTGGACACAGCAGAGCAGGAGTGAAAAGCAAGCAGCGTCATGGTTCGTGATCACAGACACAGTCAAATGAATTCTGAAGTGTAGAAGGAAACATTTTCTGCTCAGATTGTAAATGCAGAGCCAAATGCAGCAAAGTTAATTATGGCACTTTACAGTACAGATGGACAAGGACCCAAATGATGATGGCAAAGCAGCTTATGAATTCTTGAAGGTTAAGTGGAATATTCTACTTATCTGAATCAGTCATCTGCTCTCATGATGATTGAGCTTCTTTTCTCTTTCTGAAGACAAAGCCTAATTTTTTGCATCAGTCAACACTCAAAACAAACATCTTAGCAGTAATTGTCAGAAATAGGATGCCTCATAAGGATCTCACAGCAAGACAGTTCATATGTAAATATGTGGCATGATTTGCAGCACTGCTATTTGTATTTTGTCCATTTTCTTTTCCATTTAACCCTCACTTGCAAAGTCTTACTTTCTTCATCCTTCTCATGTCCAACAGTTAGTATAAATAATAAAAAGCATCTGGTTTGGATCAGAGTTAAGAAAAGTAGATGGTTCATACCACAGTTGTTCAAATTGAGTCCTCAAAAGTGTGCAGTTTTCTTAATAACTTCCCACAATTCAGGTTATCCACAAGCCTATGAGCCAGGGCAGTGGTGCCCCAGAACCAGATTTGATGAAAATCTGGATTAGATATTAGAAAATAAATGGCAGGGGTTTAGATGTTTTGCTGTTCGTCTGGCATGGCTCCTGTCATGACACATGGGAAATGCCATAAAAAACAACAACAAAAAAAAAAAACAGAGATATGTTGTTATTTCACAATTTCCATCAATTTATTTGGACACTTGATTTGCAAGAAATATAGACTAAATTAACCAGCAAAGATTTTCTTTTGAGACTAAACTGTTTACTTTCTAAACCCCAAAGTCACAACAAATGCATTTCCTCTATCTTATTTTTTTTTATCATAATTTGTTCAAAAGCCATTGCTGTTGCAGGATCAGGTTTCAATGTCTGTCTTTAAAATTAAATCTCATTCATTAAACGTCTTCACTTCACTCTTAAACCTAATGCATTTAGTACTTATTATTTCCATATCTTAAATCCCTTCCAATTCCATAAACAGAACATTTAGTAAATATTATAAGCACCTGCAAAATCGTCTTATTAATTATCACTAATGGACTTGCACTAATGGAATATCTTTGAATAATGTATTATTTTCCAAGTGCACAGCCTATACAAATAGGCTAATCATAAATGAAAATGAAAGTGTAATTGTCAGTAAAAGCATAGGTCTCTGATGACTACAGACACTCAATTTATTTCCAAATTTCTGTCTTATAAGCTATACACAAAACATTTGCAGCGTCTGAATGAGCAGCTGACTCGAGTTCTTAAAGTCTTGTGCATCGTCTAATAAACTAATCTTTTACAAATCCAAGAAAAAAAAAGATAAATCTTTTCCTCTTCCATAATTATTTACCCCATTCTGTGTAACATTATAGGCATTAGTCTAAAATCAAGAAAAACTTTGTGTATGTGCGTCTTATCACTTTTAGTGAGGTATTTCCACAAAGCAGGCGGTTCTACCAGTGACCATGCTGTGGCAGGAGCAGCAGTTTTAAAAACTTGCAGGGAAAAAAAATCCTCTTGTGGGAGGGCTGCAGAAGTCACTCTGCACCGCCCAGGCTGCACAAAAAGTTAGGAAAGTCCATGCATCGTCACTTTGCTGAAAGCAGACACATCCTCATCTGTGGATTACAAAGCTTCTCCTTATTACCGAAGCCAGCCACCAAAACAAAAAGTAAGTTTGAACTGAAGTCTTTTCTCGTCACTTTCTTATTTTATTTTTAGGGTATGTTCTTTTTTTCATTTCCTGAAGCCCATAATTTCTCTGACTCCTGACCGTATCTGATATAGCTGGGGTGAAATAGCGGCAACATGGGTCTCAATGATGCCAAATACTTCATTTATGAAAACAAAGAGCCGTGGGCCGTAAGATGTGTTTACTTTCCATCACTTTGATAGCTTAAAACTCCTATCATTTGCCATCAACCCCACGTTGCCTATCTCCCTAGTTAAGCACACTTCATTTGATCCTTTTTGCCCTTTTTGCGCTCCTTCCACAAGTTGAAAGAGCGGATGACTTTTCCAGCGCAATGTTCGAGGAAATAACGAGATTTTCTGTTTTTCTTTGGTGCAGCATAAACAGTTTACACAGGCTCTTCCTTTCCCTCTATATGAATTATATAACAAGTGCAGACTACTTCTTATCTGATGTCGGCATTGTGATTTTATTTAAAGCAAGCGATGCCATAGTGTTTCCTGAAACACTGCCATGCCAGAAGTTTAGTGACCACAAGATAACCTCTGGGTCAAATCCTAATTGTGCATCAGGAAGAAGGGGAGAAAAACTGAATAATTATCTCAGGACTTAATTCCTGTTTAACATGTTTTGTAAATGACCTGTTTTTGCAGTCTGTTTAAGTGTTAAATAGACAATTTGGTGGAGATGAAACCCTTTTCCATGGAGAAAGCTGCACTAATAATAGTTAGGAGTGGTTAATCAGCTATTTGGTCCATTTGCTTGGAACTTTGTCATGATGGTCTTGTCACATTGGAACTGGATCCTTATTAAGCTTCCCAACTCCTTCTTTCATGACCTTTCCACCTTTTTAACTCTGGAATTGTGTGCTCTGTTACTTCCACAGTCATTGCTGATCTGCCACCAGACAAGAGCACTTCAACAAATCTCCAAGCATCTTCACACACGAAGTGAGATTCTGCTTTTCCAAAAAAAGAAAAAAAGGGAAGGGGAAATAAAACAACGACCCAAACTTTTAAGAGATGGAAGGTTTTGTGACACGGTGTGCCTTGCTTCTGTGTATCACTATTGCAGTCTCCGGTAAGTCTGCCAGTTAATATTCTTCACTTTAAGCTTTTACAAATAAAGTTATAGGTTCTTTACTTAAAGCTGGCATTTATTAAATGTTTGTCTCAGACAACAGACCCCGAGGCAATATTTAGAAGATTTGGGGTGACAGTTCAGGCAAGGTAAAGTTGAAAGCCATATCAAAGGGCAGATACAAATCTTGTCCTCCTTGTTTTCTGACGTCATTTAAGAAGCAAAGATTCTCAAAGATATGCCAAATAATTCTCTTCAAAACCTGAAAATGACTGTTTATCCTGGAAGCTAGTTAAAGATACAGAAGATAATAAAGTATAAGAGAGGGATGAGTATGATGATGCTAGTTTTAAGCTCCAATGTAGCTCCAATTCTGTTTCCTGAAGCATCAAATCATCCAGGAGGCATCGTTTCTGGGCAGTTTCTCATGCTTTAGTGGCTAAAGAACATTTTCTCTTAACGCATGCACAAGGCACAAGAAAACATGTGGATATTGATAAATTTGAGATTCCTGTCTGGTGCCCCCTGTCTATTGGCTACATGTGGCTGGCGGCCCGCAACTAATTCAAACCTGTAATCCCTACAAGGTGGTAAACGGATCAGGAGCCCTCCTGATATCCCCTCAAGCCGTAATCCAGCCCCACAGTCTTACCGGTGTTCTGCAGTTTGCCATGGGGTGTTTATATCCCACTTCCCTGCAGCTGCATGATGTGAACACGTAGCGACATTATGTTCATTTAATGAAAAAGGAAACACATTTTTTTTCTGTATTTTGTACAAATATAATCAATGCAATGTTTCAGTTCTACTACTCAGATTTTGGAAAATAAATAGGCTATAATTGATTTTAAGTGATTATTTCAGTTAGACATATATATTTTTAGTTTTATAGTTGGTAGACAAATTGCTTTTGTCTGACATTGGGGAAGAAAAACAAACAAAAAAAGTCTCTCTGTCTGAAGTATTCTTTTAAAAATGAGTGTAAATGTAAGGTACAATTTCTTTCAATCTATAAATGTCATAATAAAAATGCACAACAACAGTGGCTCTTATGTAAATCAGTTTTAACATTAACTGTCAACGAGATAAACATGTATTCTTTCATTCTCAAGCTTTGCTTGAAGGTGAAACAAACACTTCAGTGGCAAATAACATTTTTCCCTTCTCACTGCTTGTAAACAGACACCAGAAAAATTAAGTGGCATTTTTCATTTGCCTTTTGAATAAGCCAAATTGGCCCTGGCAAGCATGCAACAGTGTTAAGATTACATGCCAGAAAAACAAGTCTGTTTGCTAAACCAGGTTCCAGTACTGACCCACTGTATGACAAATCACAATATTGCCCCAAGTACTTAGCATCCTCTCAACAGGGGTGATGGTGGCAGGGATACAGAGGTATGTTTTGACCAACTGACAGACCTGTGGGGATTTGACCTTATGTATCTTCCACTGCAGGGGATAAGTCTTACTGTCTGCTGGTGGAGTCTGTAAGGAGCTGTTTAGGTCAGCTTTAATTGCCTCTGTGAGACATTTTCTATAGTCACGACCAGATTTCTTTCCTCTCTCTATTAAACATGGCTCCAAGGATCTTCGTTTTTGCTTCTTATTAGTGTATCTGCTACAGCAGCTTTAGGTGAAGACCCAGGGGGAGCTGTGACACTGTTTTCGCACAGCAGCAGTCTCTGATCCCATGTACTGAATGCTGTTAGCCTTAATCAAAACACTAATGTGACACACAAGTTCCTTCATCTTCTGTCTTGTGTATTGGTCATTTTATGGTTCAATCTTGTCACATTATTTAGTCATTTTCTCCAATGTTGACGCCCGGGTAAAGAACTACATTTGTGCTAAACAAATCAAGCAAAAATATGAAATATGCAACAGCAAACGGAAAAAAGTACATTTCCAAACTGATGCTGTATAAGGAGACATGAGAAAAGATGTTACCAGCACATCAAATGTAATGGAAGTGTAGTTTATATGCTACATTCAGTAGGCTGTGGCAGCAGGCATGGGAAAGCTGTTGAAAGAAGAAGTAAACACTGAAAAAGTAAAAGTAAATCAGAAATAGCCTGCAGCGCACCACAAATCCCATGACACACTTGGCTAAAGCAGTGGTATATTGTGTTTTGCTCAGTCTTGGTTTAGCTTTAATCTTTGTTTTTTTCATGTTTGACTACCTTGTCAACTTCTTGACATCAGACTGATGAAATCTTCCTGTGATGTCACAAGCATGGCTTCAATGCAGCAACTATCAAACCTCCAGTAAAACTAAATGTACCACTTCCAGCCCTCTATGAATGCTAGATTAATTAATTTAATAACAAATTCACAAAATGGATGCAAAAAGGTGTGGATTTACTCATTCCATTTAATGTTTTTAAATCATAAACATACTCCATATTTTCTTCCATATACTGTAGATTCCCACTGACTTATCAATGCACTTATGATTTGTTTGAATACAACATTATTCATCATTACTTTAGGAGAGGGGCATTCAAATGAATGAATTAAATAAAAAAAAAAAGCTCACAGATGTCGTTTCATCCATCCAATTTTCATATCCATCCATCTAATTCAGGGTTGCAGACACTGCAAAAATGTGGCTTTAAAAAAGAAAAAAAAAGACAGAAATTAGGCAAATTTTGACTCGCGACCTCTCCAGGGTGTACCGCGCCTCTTGCCGTATGACTGCTGGGATTGGCTCCAGCCCCCCGTGACCCCGTTCAGGGAATAAGCTGTAGAAAATGGATTGATAGGCAAATTAAAAAAATATATATATATATTATCTGCCAACAGAACAATAATTTTGGCTGGTCAAAAATAAAAAAAAAAATATTAAGGAAGAATAATTATCTTGCTCTAATAAAATAAGCATATGTGTCCTGGATTTAACATGTTTAATCTTAGATGTCTGGCTGCAGCCACACTGCAAAGACCAATCATAGGGCAGGAGGCAGGGTACACCCTGGATAGGGTGCCAGTCCATCACAGGGCAACACAGATGTCTTTTGGTACATCAAAGTGAAAATGTGGTCATCTTGTCAAGTCCACCAGGTTGGAGTCTTGTAGATCAAACATTGACTTGCTGCCTGCTTTACTTTTTAATCTTACGCTACAATTAGAAGATGATTTTGATGTTCTATTTAGTCATCTCAGTAATCATGGATTAATGAAGTCCATTCTTTGATTTTAAAACCAAGAAAACATCACGACTCTTTCTGCATGCTCCGTGATTACTGAAAGACCCTGTGTGTGAGAGACAGACCTTACTTTCTTGTTTGCAGCTCATCTGAATTCTCTGAGCAGACTTCAGTCAAGCTCCAACAAATCAGATAACACCAGACATGTCTTAGTTTCACAACGTTTTATCCATGTGAGGTTAATTGGGTTAAAAAGGCTGACATTTTTGTTTTGAAGGTCTTAGTTTAGCCTGCAGATTTATCTCTGAGCCGCTGTGGTGCCACCATTTTTCAGACCCCCCCTTGTCATTTAACTTCAGATTTATTATCATGAGAAGATTATTTAGTAATAAAATCGGTTTCCTCTTCCTAATGGTTTATCTGAGATATTCATTTTAAGGCCAAATAGTAGTGCATGTTTTACTTTTATAGATTCTCTTAAAGGCTGATCTTTAAAAAAACAAAACAAAAACAAAATCATTGGTATACAGTATTGCTTTATACATTGTTGCAGCCCCGTCACCTTTTGACTCTAATATTATGTTTTCGCTTCTGTTTGTTTTAGGTCTGGCTCCTGAAAGGCTAAAGGGAAACTGTAATTATCAGCAGATTGGTCAATATTGCCAAAGGCAATGCAGGATTTCATTTTTCATTCACTTAGCAAATAAGCAAATACACTAAATAAATAAATAAATAGAGGCATTGCTGGTAGTTAAATTTTTTTATAAGAGAGTTTAAGCACAAAAAGGACAAAATGATAACACAATAGAGGAAATACAAAAAACAAGATATTTCATATTTAGCGACAGATTTAGGTCTGTAGGTTAGCACAGTGTGACACCTTGGAGCTTTGTGGACACAATGCATAGAGTGAAGATGATGCAGCACCTCTTCTTGTGTTCCTGTTTCTTCTTCTTTTTAATGGTCTTTTGTGAAGGAGAGGACAAATGATAAAATCATTGTTTTCTTTGGATAAAATGCAAAAAAGTACCCACATTTATCTACTGATGGTAACATCTCTAATAGGACCAGTGATGTACAAAGTTGAAAGAAGATAACTGTGGATAAATTGTGATTTTGGATTATTTCCCAGACCTGATAAAGCTTGTCAAGTGCAACAGGCTATTAAGACCCTTTAAGGGGAGACATATTCTGTCTAAAATCATTGAAGTACCTCTTTAAAACAGGGAAAAAAATCTAGAAAGTTTGGATAGCATGTTTTGTTTTCCTTTGTTGTACTGCCAGGCATTGCATGACGTTCTGTTAAACCAGTAGCTTATTACATGTGAAACAGGCGTATGCGCCCTCTTTAGAAGATGATTTTCAGACAATGTTTTTCAGACCAAGCACAATAACTGCTATCACATAAGCTGGCTGTGGAAGTTGGACACATTAACAATTATCTTTGCGTCTGACTGAAGTCTTTGTGATTTTCCTCCACTGTGTGTGCGGCATTTCCTGGCAGGGAAATAGTGTTGAATTGCCCCCTGCTGCAACAGCTTTCCCAGTGGGATTCAGGCTTCATGATGTTAACTGCCAGACCTCCTGCTGCACTTTTGCCAACCCCTATGTCTCCCGCCACGGGCTGAGGAAAAAGTACAAAAGTGATTAGCGAGCTGCTGGAGGAGGAGGGAGAACCGTCTGAAAATGCATCTTAAAGACGGACAGAGAGCTCGACAGACAGAAACACAAACAGAGATAACAGAATTCATAAAGGCTGATTCATGGCGACAGCGAGGGAGTGGGGGGGTCAAATCTGTGTGACTGTCAAAGAGTAGATAAGTGGTTCAGAGGAAAGATTGCGGAGAAGAGAAGTAAATAGATTGAAAAAACAGAAATATAGGAAACGGGACGAGACTAGTGATAAAAGACTGGAAAATGTCTGGGATGAGTGAAATTATCAGCCAGAACAAGTGAAAGTCAGAGTAATGAGACAGAAGAGAAAAATAAGAGCAAACTTCCACAAAAAGGAATTTTATTAGCTGTCAGAAAGGGGATGTGACTAATTTCAACAGAAAGAAGAATCACAAAAAGATGACGGAGGTTTCTCAGAAGTCATGGTAGGAAAAAAAAACATGTTAAAAATGGCTTTGAAAGTCAAAACAGCCCACTTCCCCTGTTATACTGTAGTCAGCCAGCTCTGCCTGCAGTCAGACTGGGTGGCAGGGAGACGCGACCACTTGTCGCTGCCTCAGACCGATTTCAATCTCCTACAATGTTACGCCCCTCCCAAATAACAATCCATTTCTGACTGCCTTGCTTTTCCTCTGTTTGAATACAGAAAGCTGTGTGGGGAGCCTCACTAACACCATGTTGCTCTCTTCTGTTTTTGCCCCATAGTTCTTTATTTACTGCCCCCCACCACACACACACAGACACACACACACAC